>OU015529.1:1291344-1503844 GCA_907165065.1 Caprimulgus europaeus
GAGGGGGTTCAGCCAGGGTGGAGGGTGCTCAGCCAGGGTGGCTGGAGCACGGAGCCCCTCGATTGATTGGTGGGTGCTGCCTGCGCCCAGCGCCTTATAGCCCAGCTACCCAACACCGGTGTGGGCATCCCATCAACTCCGTGTGCAGAGCAAACAGGGAGAACTGGCACTGAGGCTCCAGGTCAAGATCAAGATGTATCTTTTCCTTTGCATCTTTGTGACTTTTAAAGTTAGAAGAGGTGTCTTTTCCCCCCAAAACCATAAAACCCTTTCGCGAGCACTTCTCCCCATCCCTGTGTAGCACTACAAAGGCCTCGTAAGGTTATAAGCTTCCAACATATTGTATTATTGAAAGTCTTTGATATTAAAATTAACTTCTGTAAGTATTTAATTCCTGGGTATTGAAGAATAAAGACCATCCTTGTGCAGTAACAATTTGAGAACAGAATTGAGCTGATGTTCCTTGAGAGCTTGGGCACATCCCTGGGATTTTTGCAATCTCTACGGCTCAAAGAACATTTCAAACTTATTTACTGGGGGAGGAGGGGAGTTTGCACAAGCTTTGAATGATTTGCATTCCATCAATTATTTATTTATCCTTTGGGAATTACCAGAGAAATACTAGCCCCTCGTATCTTGTTATAGAGCAACTGGAAATGCTGTACCTCTGTGTGTAAGAGAAGCAGACAGGAACTGCCTGGTCTGGCTGGACCCCTGTGCTGCCAACAGGTACAGGAGGAATTTTGTCATCTATAACTTTGTGCTGGTCACCATTCAAATCCTAAGCAGTAAAATAAAGTCCATCCAATTCAATTTCTCAAGCCTTTCTGAAGAAAACAGAGAGTGAACGTATCAGACTTTGCTGTGACACCTATGACTTTGTGCTGTCCCCACAAATCCCTCTTAATACTGAGCACTTAAAAAACAGGTTATGAACACTCAGTGATTAATCCTCTCCAAAGATCCCAGGAGATCCCCAAGTAGATATCAGCTTCCTTATCTACAGAGAGGGAAACGGGGATAGCTCGGATTAGACACTAAGCTGACCCAGTGGCCAGACCGATGCTCTGCTTTATTTCCTAATCCTCTATCATCTGTGCTCTGCCTAAGGTTTAGGAGGATGACAATATTGTAAAGCCTTGTTCTAAAAGGCAGGTAGAGAGCTGTGGAACAGCTACTGCTGACCCCAGAGTGGGCATTAACTTCTCCTCTCAGTGGCAAAACCTGGCTTGATAAAGGGCTGAAGGCTGAGGAGAAGAGCAGCAGAGGTTCTGACCCCAGTGCCCCATCTCCAGGCACCTCCACAGCTCTGGGCTGACAGAAATGCAGCTGAAAGCATTCTTGGGTGATATCCATCAAACACAGTGACTAAACCTGCTCTACCTAAAACCAGAGACACAGCACTTCTCACATACCCTGCGACTGTCTCCTCTCTGCTGCTGCCCGCTCTGCAGTGAAGGAACACATGCCAACGTGTCGTGTTTCCACTCCCTAAGCACCACCACACTGACGTTTTGGGGAGATGGCTGTATCCAGCACACCTCTGGGCACTCAGCAAAGCCCACGCTCAGGGCAGGGCAGGACAACCAAGACCCATCTCCTCCGTGAGAGACAGGAGCTGCTGAGCTGCTGCCTGAGGCATCTCTCTCTGGGCAGAGCAGCTCCTGGCTGTTTTCTCCTGCCAAGATGCCAGCCTGGGAAATGCTGGGGGCCTCTCAGAAAGGCAGGATTTGTTGGTGGCCAGGGGCAGCTGCTGCTTGCAGACCTGTCACCTGCCCCGGTCAGAGCCTTTCTCCTTGCTCCTTGACTTTGCACTCTGCCCAGTGGAAGATGGATCTGCTTCCTCAATTCCCACCCAGCCCTGAATTTGGTAAAGGGTCTAACGTGGAGTCCTCTGAATTCATCCACTATTTCCCTGTGTGTTGTTTTTCTCTCCTGTGAGATCACAGATATACTCACTGCTGCTTCTGAAGACCTGCTATACAACCCCTTTGAACTACCTGCCACTGAAGGAAGATGTCCACCTGCCATCTCCTCTATCAGACATCCAAACCTCCTTCTGGGGCTTTCTAATAACGCATTCTGCACACATATATGTGTTTATACAAGTGCACAGCCACACCAGGATCTCCCCCAACTGGCAAAATCTAATTTGCTCCCCAGTCACGACAAGCCAATGGCCAAGTTTCAGTCTATATTCAGTCTATATGGCCAGCTGGATGCCTGTCACAAGGGTGGTTCATAAGAGACACACCAAGAATTACTTAACCAAAGCTTTGTGCAGATGTAAGCACTGATTTTATACACAAGATATTTTTCTTTCTCAGATTATAACGCTTGGCACAGCTGCACACAACACACCATCTAAACTCCAGCCTACATGAAGATCATTCATATAGCAGTTTCTTCAGGATAATCCCCAGAAGATGAGATAAATTATATGATTTCCATGTGCAGGATCTAAACCAAGTTCTTTTGATTAATCATGAGCCATTAATGGTAATGAGCATGCCACTAAGCATACGATAAAATATGTAAGGGCTGGGTGACTCTCAATAGATCTTGGCTTGTGCCTCGTTTAACCTTCACAGCTCATGAAAAACTGTTTGGACTCCTTCCTTTTAGACATGGAAACTATTGATTGTTTACAGCACTGTATGACCTTTTCTGACAAGCGGGGAAAATTATGAGATATGAGGTTGTAATTCAATCATGCAATATGCTCTAAATTACGTGGGGTTCCCAAATGCCAGTGTTGTTTCTGCACATTTATTTTAGCTTTGAGTCTCATCTAAGTCTTTGGAGGAGATATGTGGGAAACTATTTCAAACTGAGTGCAGATAAACTGTGACTATCTGTAAGGCATCAGATCTGAAAAGTTACTCTTAACTATACCAAATAATAAGCAATTTTTAAAACATCAATGAAATGAGGCTTAGCAGTTATGTATGAAACAGATTGTGTAGCACATGGACCAGGGCTGTCTTTTATAAGACCTGTGCAAGGACACAGCCAGACTCCAACCACTAGTGATGTCTCACCACTTTGATGTCTAGCTAACATAAAGTCCAAGAGCATCTCTAATGATGCTCACTGTGACCCATTCTCCTGAACCTCAGCCTCAAATGAAATCTTTCCTTCACTGCTGATCACACAACCCACAGGACCTCAAGAGTTAAAAACCTAATGTGACAGCAATTTTTCCTCTCCTGTGGGATCTCATTTATCTCCCTCCAAATCATATTTGCACTGTTTATTTTACTTCAAAGTCTTCTACCCTTTCATCATCAGAACTACGCCTCCAACGACAGGGAATTATTGTATCTTATTATAAACCTGTAATTACAAGGGATAAGGAACCACTGAAATGGATGTTTGGGACCACAATGTTAAAGAAACATCTAGAAACTGGGTTGTGCTAGAAAAATATTTTGTTATCTATTATTTCAGTGACTCTCTGGTTCCTGTACATGACAGATATGTTGCTGAAGGTTATCTATTGTTTTTCTGATAGACTATTTCCCTCACTCCAGTAGAATACTTTCATTAGAAGTAGATGACATCTCTGCCAATGCTAGCAGGTGCAAGAGAGAAAAGCCACGTGGACAGGTCCCACATTCTCTTCTTGCTTTGGTCTCAAACAGGTGAGTAAATTTTGCAGCACTCCAGCTCACCCTGGCAGGCATCCCACCAAAGATCTCTTATCACATACAAATTCTCATTTCCTATATTGTCCAGACTCCTCAGCTCATTTCAACTGCTGTGGCTTGATCGTTTGCAACTAACAAGATTTAAAAATCTACAACACAAAAAGGGTTTTTTAGATGCCCATTTCAGTGATAGAAGCTCATCCTACCTCGAAAGGCTGCAGAGGAGGCAGGTTTTATTCTGCTTTATCAGACCTCCAGTTCTCTAGCTGGGATTTTTTCCAAACCAATACCTATTGAATCAAACTTTGTCTTCCCATAAAGGACTTTAATGTTCGACCTGAAATAGAAATGATGAAATACTTACATAGAGTGGAACATAAATAACAGTAAAAGTTGGGATTTGAGGCACTGAAGTGACACAACAGAGCAGCCCAAGAAGTGATGAGCAGAATGCATCTCCTGGGCTGTTTGGAGTTAGCATGTTCCCATCCACACATAGGGCTGTTAATGTGACAGCTCTGCTGTGGAATTGTTCTTCTGTAACCATCATTAAAGGCTTTGGCTGGCTGCAAAACAGTCATGGCTTTGGCCTGTAAAAAAGCTGAATACAGACAGGGTTTTTCCAGCTGAGAGTTTAACAGGGATTAGTCCCTGTCGTTCCCACCCGCTTCAGGCTTGGAGATTCCTGCTGCATAATTCAGGGCTGGTTCACAGGAAGAAGGACAAGATATCACCAGTCCCAGTGGAGACATTCTTCCACTTGAGATGGAAAGTTGTTCAGATTTGCTGGAAAGAGGTCATTGGAGTTTGTCTGACCGTGCTCCCTGCCCTCGGATTCAGCCTGCTCTTTGGGGAATCACCGTGTCAGATATTGAGGAGACCTCAAGCCACGGTGAGGAGCACAGTCTTAATATGAAGAACCAGCCTTGCCTCCACGCTGCTCAAACCCACTGTACCAGGTCCTCTGAGGAGCTAGAACAAGAATGGTTTGTAGAAAAGGAGCTATATGTCAATTTTACCTAAAAATCAGAGGCTGCTGTTGGGCACAAGGGTCAAGGTAAGGTCTGTATAGAGACATTTCTGACAATGACTATTTGGTAAGCCACCAAGCTGCTGATAAACTAATTTAAGGATGTTTTAGCTTCAGAAACTTCACACTGTGAGTGGAAACATCTAAATCATCTGCATAATTACCTTTAATCACAGAATCCCAGACCGGTTTGGGTTGGGAGAGACCTTAAAGCTCATCCAGTCCCAACCCCCCTGCCAGCAGCAGGGACACCTTCCACTAGACCAGGTTGCTCAAAGCCTCATCCAACCTGGCCCAGAACACTTCCAGGGAGGAGCAGCCACAGCTTCTCTGGGCAACCTGGGCCAGGGTCTCACCACCCTCTGGCTGAATAATTTCCTCCTAATATCCAACCTCAATCTCCCCTCTCTCAGTTTCAAACCATTTCCCCTTGTCCTGTCACTCTCTGCCCATGGCAAAAGTCTCTCTCCCTCCTGTTTCTAAGCTCCCTCCGGGTACTGGGAGGTGCAGTGAGATGTTCCACTTTGCTTTCTCAACCTTCTCTAAACACAAAGGCACATCAAATATTCCAGTTCAACTTGAGGCAACACAGCTTGTGGCATTTCAGACAAGTGAATGCAGTTTCAGTGCAAACACAAATAACACAACTCACCAAGCTGAAACACGTATGGGAGGGGTAGCAGGAGGGGTCACTTACAGCTGCCTGAGGTCATTACTGGGTAGGTACCAAATTGCCATGTTTCTAAAGACATATATAGCTGTCAACACCTCCTGAAGGCAAAAAGAAGATAAAAATGCTGAGGTGGAGACATCCCTAAGGTAATAAAAAATAAGTTTACAGGCAGAAGTAATCATTTCTGCTTCATGTTTTGATTTTCATCAGCCTCAGTCTGAATATATGCTCAGAAGGACCAAGAAGGGAAGCAATGCAACATTGCTTATGTACAACTCCTGGATCTCCTCAAATAGATTTTTAAAGGGTTTTTTTGTTTGGTTGGTTGGTTTTTTTTGAAGAGGAGTATACTCAGGTCTGATTGCTTTAAAACAAAGAAATCAAACCCGTGAACTATTGATCCACTGTCACGCTAAAGGTTATCATATTTACCACCAGGGATGCACAACCCAGCAATTAACAAGAGGTGCAGTGTATTTCTGCCATCTGATTCAGGCAGTTTAAGAAGCTAATCACAGCTCAATTACAAGTTCCTGCTCTCGACTGGGGGTGATTGGGTGAGCACATCTCATCCATTTAAAAATAAAGATAAGCCATAGCATTGAAGAACCACCAAAAATAGTGATGGGTGTGTAGACCCATGGGCAGCACCTGGGACCATCAGAAAGCTGCTGCCCATCATTCACATCATCTTTAATGGCTAAAATGAGTTTCAGACTCATTCCTTCCTTAAATATATTTACATCACCCCAGCAAGCAGATAAACCTTACAGAAATGCTCAAAGTGAAAGGGATTTCACTGCACTAAATGGACATTTTCTGCTGACAGTGGTGTCTTATTTGTACATGGAGTGAACCACAAAAGTAATAGCCATTTCTGAATTTCTTGCAGGCAAAAGGTTTGATGGATACCTTTAACATAAATGACTTCAATATTCCTAAAACACTACAGACTATGAGGACAAGTGTCAGAAGCTAGACTGTATTTGTTGGAAAAATTCAGAAATAGCTGGGAAAAAAGAATTACAAATTCTTGTCTACCTGGGGGTATTTTTTCTAAGGCCTGAAAACAAAAAAAATAGTTGTTATAAATTATAAAAGTTATAAAGGTTTAAATGGTATTTAGTAACATAGCATTTAAAGTAAAGCAGCAAAAAAAATCACAGCTATTCTGTGCTTTGATAGTTGCATGGGAAATGGAAAAATACTCAAAAATCACTTTCTGCTAGGTAGATAAATAATAACAGCGTGGTGCATCACAAAAGTTCCTCCAAAACTGACTACCCTGGGTCTGGGGCAATCTAAACATTTGCCAAGCCCATGGCCACCTGCATTACCTTCTATTTTGATCCACACACACAGGGGTGGACCAGGAGGAAAACTATTTCAGGAACCAAAGTTACTTATTTCAGCTCTCTCCAAAAATTCAGTGTCAGTAAATGGCAGCTGTTGCCCTTGGCAACTTGGGAAATTCAGACATCGACTGCCCCCTCCTCCCGCTGGGAAGGTTGTGGTGGCCGTGACCCGCGGGCAGCGGGGCCACATCACAACACGAAGGTCACACCCTGCAGAGCAGGTTTGCTGCTGCCTCATCGTGTCCTTGTCATGACACCTGCTAAACAGCTCCTAAATAAAACAGAAAATTCTTTAAAAAGCAGCTTCATTTTTTAGCCAACAGAGGGAAGTGACCAATTCTCCAGAAAAGGAAACACAATCCTGGTGAATTTAAAAAATCTTTCTGTTTTTCCCCCATCTGCAGAAGCGATACCTGTGCTCCAAAAATCACTGCTCTTCACTGAAAATCCTCTTAAAGAGGAAACGATTCCACAGCAGGGCATGGCTGCAGACAACTAACTTTAAAAAAAACCTGAAGATAGACATCCAGTGTATGTCAGAACAATTCCTGACTGGCTTCTGAAAAGCACTGCAACACACTTTTTATATCATATATCTTATGGTGATAATGACACACATATGTATGTATATAGAAATAACACTTACAATGTCCTTTCCACGGGAGTAACTCACATGGTGTCAGATGAATTTAACAGATTGCACAAGCTGCATATTGAGATCAAGGATTAAGGGAGTGGAGCATCTCCCTGATGAGGACAGGCTGAGGGAGCTGGGGCTCTTCAGCTTGGAGAAGAGGAGGCTGAGGGGGGACCTTATTGATGTTTGTAAATATCTGAAGAGTGAGTGTGAGGAGGATGGGGCCAGGATCTTCTCAGTGGTGTCCAGTGATAGGACAAGGGGCAATGGGTGTGAGCTGGAACACAGGAGGTTCTGCTTGGATTTGAGAAGGAACTTCTTTACAGTAAGGGTGACAGAGCACTGGAACAGGCTGCCCAGGGAGGGTGTGGAGTCTCCTTCTCTGGAGACATTCAAGACCCACCTGGACGCCTTCCTGTGTGAACTCATCTGGGTGTTCCTGCTCCGGCAGGGGGATTGGACTGGATGAGCTTTCGAGGTCCCTTCCAATCCCTGACACTCTGTGATTCTGTGATCACTTTTCCCACTACCTCCTTTGCAGCCGTTCCTGCTGTAAATGGAACATTTCCTAGCACAGAGCAGAGCTGTCCCTCTTCCCAGAGAGAGAATTCCTGTGTCACACACCTCAGGGCCATGGGAGACTGAGGTCAGTGCAACCACAGCAGTGAGAGGTTCTGCCAACACTCCCTGCCTTTGGAGAAAGAGCCTTTGACCCTCAGGGGCTGGGAAGGGTTTGCTCCTCACACCTTGGTCTCAGGTACTGAAAATAACCACAGAATCACAGACTTGTTTGGTTGGAAAAGAGCTTTGAGATTGTCAAGTCCAACCATACCTGTCCACTGCTAACCCAGATCTCTGAGCACCTCATCTACCTGGCTTTTAAACACCTCCAGGGATGGGGACTCAACCCCTGCCCTGGGCAACCCCTTCCCATCCCCGAGGAACACTTTCAGGAGTGGGGCATCTCTTAGACTCATTTCTTGAGGACAAAATACTTGTGACTCAATATCCTGAGCAATGGCTTAGACTTTCCTTAAGGAATGGCTTTCCAGGGCAGCTGAGCCAATCTAACCAGAGGTTACCAGCACTGGTGCTTGTCTGATCCCACCACTACCTGGGTCAGGAAAAATTGCCCTCCAAAATCAGCAGATTTTTTTTTGCCATTTTAACTCCTTGAATTAGATCCTTGGGTCATCAGAGAAATTGTAGCATTGTTGCAAGGTAAGAAATGGATGCTGCAGCTGTGGACAGAGAAGGACTCTCCATCTTGGACACAACTGAGATCTAGAGAGGCTTAACTACACCAAGAAATTGAATTTTTTAAGTCTTCCTTCCAAACCCAGTTAGCTCCCACAAAAGCAGATGCAATTCTTGCTCTTGTTTTCACAACACTTTGACATAAGTCACTGCTAAGTGACTGAAGACATCAGCTACTCCATTGATAGAGCAGAATAAACCCCGAGGTGGGGAATTAAATAGGATTGCACAGCCTTAGTGTCAGAGCAGCTTTGTCATTACAAGGGTTTCCAGTTTACTTCAGTGACAATGGGCTCTCTGAACCTGCACTAAGAAACCATAATGCAAATTTTAGAGCTGAGGCAAGTCTAGAGTCATGAAAAAGTGCACTTTCCTAGACAACCAGAACTAGTGACATCTTAGGCAACGGTACATAAAACCCCTGTAAGCAAATAAATAAATCAGTAACATCCTTTCACAGTTGTAATGCAGACCTGCAGCTCAGGATTAGTGCTGCTTTATTTAGGGTCTATTCCCAAATCTTCTGAAGCCAACAGGAGCTTCACATTAACTTCAGAAGTCTCCACCCACTGCTCTTGAACAGCAAATCAAGAAATAGTTGCAATTTAAATGTACTGAATTGAGAGCCCAGGTCTCCCACGGTTCCCTGCTTAGCTTTTAGTTTAACTTCTAACGCTGTGGCATTGCGTTTAATGAGCAGGAATCACACTTAGCAGAGACACTGCAGCAGGGATTCACCAACAGAACTACCTGGGAAAGAGAAAATCATTAAACTTATGTTAATATTTCATTAGCATGCTTAACAGAATCTCCCTCACCTGGAAAATAAACACAGCCTCAATTCAACACAAATTATGTGCAAAAAAATCTGCCCCAAATTCAGAATTTCCCTGACTGTACACCCCTGATATTCATTCTCTTTGATTTGAAAATATCATCATAACCACTTTTTAAAATATATTTTATTACAACAGACTTCAATATCACAAAATTCTTTGGGGTCACACCTGTACAAGCCAAAAAAACCAGATATTTAAATAGCATTTTGAATAACTGTGTTTGACCTTACTATGGAAATCAAAGTGACACCCCAGGTCACCCCCAGTCCTGTGTAACCTGGTGCAGGGACCCTGCTTTGGCAGGGGGCTTGGACTGGATGATGTCCAGAGGTCCTTTCCAACCCCACCAGTCTGGGATTAGGACAGTGATCTCACAGGGCCTTTGTTTGGCCATTATTGGAGAGGAGGGGAGAGGAGGGGAGGGGAGGGGAGGAGAGGGGAGGAGAGGAGAGGAGAGGAGAGGAGAGGAGAGGAGAGGAGAGGAGAGGAGAGGAGAGGAGAGGAGAGGAGA
This sequence comes from Caprimulgus europaeus, assembly GCA_907165065.1. Next base: position 1,301,297 of record OU015529.1, read on the forward strand.
GGAGAGGAGAGGAGAGAGAGGAGAGGAGAGGAGAGGAGAGGAGAGGAGAGGAGAGGAGAGGAGAGGAGAGGAGAGGAGAGGAGAGGAGAGGAGAGGAGAGGAGAGGAGAGGAGAGGAGAGGAGAGGAGAGGAGAGGAGAGGAGAGGAGAGGAGAGGAGAGGAGAGGAGAGGAGAGGAGAGGAGAGGAGAGGAGAGGAGAGGAGAGGAGAGGAGAGGAGAGGAGAGGAGAGGAGAGGAGAGGAGAGGAGAGGAGAGGAGAGGAGAGGAGAGGAGAGGAGAGGAGAGGAGAGGAGAGGAGAGGAGAGGAGAGGAGAGGAGAGGAGAGGAGAGGAGAGGAGAGGAGAGGAGAGGAGAGGAGAGGAGAGGAGAGGAGAGGAGAGGAGAGGAGAGGAGAGGAGAGGAGAGGAGAGAGAGGAGAGGAGAGGAGAGGAGAGGAGAGGAGAGGAGAGGAGAGGAGAGGAGAGGAGAGGAGAGGAGAGGAGAGGAGAGGAGAGGAGAGGAGAGGAGAGGAGAGGAGAGGAGAGGAGAGAGAGGAGAGGAGAGGAGAGGAGAGGAGAGGAGAGGAGAGGAGAGGAGAGGAGAGGAGAGGAGAGGAGAGGAGAGGAGAGGAGAGGAGAGGAGAGGAGAGGAGAGGAGAGGAGAGGAGAGGAGAGGAGAGGAGAGGAGAGGAGAGGAGAGGAGAGGAGAGGAGAGGAGAGGAGAGGAGAGGAGAGGAGAGGAGAGGAGAGGAGAGGAGAGGAGAGGAGAGGAGAGGAGAGGAGAGGAGAGGAGAGGAGAGGAGAGGAGAGGAGAGGAGAGGAGAGGAGAGGAGAGGAGAGGACATCTCTCCTTGCACAGAGAAACCAAGGCACCAACTTGATTTCAAAGATGGCCCAACAGAGCATCCTTTAATGAATGCAGTTGTGCTCCGTGAGAAACCCAGCTCAGCACCCTTACAGGCAGTAGCTCTGCCAGAGCCCACTCAAATAAAACTGGTTCAAGAAGCAGAAGAGAAAAGTGAACGCTAATTATTAATTAGTAGAGCTTCAGGCCATTATGTAACTATCAATGGAAAGCTCAGGCAGAGACATGACACAACCAGGCAGAGGGGCAGACAGAACGACAGGACGAGGGGCCAAACCTGACTGAAGTATCGCTTCAGTGTCCAGGGAAATCACACCTTCCATGTCCAGTTACATCTGATGGAACAGGGAAGCACAATAAAGAGGAACAATGACCCAGTCCCACTCCAGGAACCCCACGTGCCGTGCTTCTGCCTCTGGGCATCCGTGCCACAATTATTGTACATCTCCGGTGTCTGTGTGGCACAGATTCAATAGATGAACACTGAAAACTGATGTGTTGAAAACCAAGAACCTATTTGCTTTCTTTCCATTCACTTCTGCACTTAAAACCTTGGTTGGAGTGTAGACTCACCAGCCCACCCACCTCAGCTGCAGCCCCTGCCCCTCCTGGCAGTGCTCCCCTGGATTCACCCTGCCCTGCACCCATCTCCCTGCCCTGCACCCATCTCCCTGCCCTGCACCCATCACCCTGGCTCAGAAGTGCCCACAGCTGGCCCCAGTCTGTTGCTAGGACTTTTCTATGCAAATCCTGGAGGAATCTGGCATCTTCTTTCCAGCATCTTGCCATCCTGTGTCACCCTGTGGCATAAATGAAGCCAAGCAAGAACATCTGAGGAAAAGAAAAGCTCTCCAATTATTTTTTTTTCTATTTTCCCTTAAATTCTAGTGGGAAAAAGGGTGAAATGGAAGTGTTCTCCACTTGTCAGCAAGTCTGTATTCTGTATAAAGTGCAAACCAACCCTTATTTTCTTTCAAAACTCTTCAAAGATTACTCAACACCATTTTAGTCCCAATAATTTTAATAAAATAAACTAGAAACTAGTTTCATTTTGTAAAACTCTTACAGATATATTTAGGTTACACAGTTTTACTATCAAATTTAAAAGCTGCAAGGAATCATAAATGGGGCTAGAAATCCAGAAATGCAGAAATCCAGCAGTTCAGCTGGATCTACCTTTTGCAAACTCCTGCTTTTCTGGACATCTCCATAATAACAACCTTCCTCAAAACCCTCTGAAAGCTCAGACAGGCAAGCCTGCACACTTCTTCCAAATTATTTGTCCTGGAAAATTATGCTTCTTAAAATATCAGTAAAGGTAAAAAAATATAATAAATTAAAAGTTAATCTGGAGTCTCAACCTCTGGAAATCATGTAAGGAACATCAGCAATCAAGTGTTTCAGCATTAGAAAATTGAAATCTCAGAAACAATGTCTAATTTAAACAATATTGGCAGATTATATATATATATAAATAAATATATATATATATATAAAACACATTGCACACTATCTAAAAAGTATCAAGTAAATTATGAAAAGGGATTAATTTCATACTCAGGATTTTTTAACCACTGAAGCAATGCTGGACATGGTAAATCTTGCCTTTCAACAATTTCCACCCCATCCATCTGTGCTTGCAATAATCTGCATCCACAGGGGTTTGGTGTTTCATCTTTCTTTTGGCATTAAAAGTAGAAAAACCCATTACTGCTTCAATTACACCAATGCCACGAGCATTAGCACAAAATAACTGTGCAATTTAGGACTTTATGAATCAAAAATTGTTTTGGGAAATACAGTCCTGGGTCTTGGCTTCTGTCACCTGATGATTTCAACAGACTTGTGGAAGAGGTGAAATAATTATAAGGAAATTTCCATGGGACCAACTGTTCTCTGGCACTTTGTTCCCATGGCAGTTTAAAATCAGAACAGCAGTGTGTGAACCTACAGGCTTAACCACATGCAAACAGATATGTTGTTTAGAATTGCTGGCATGAAAAATCAGTATTTACAATTTTTTTATGCAAAGAGATGAAATATTTGTCACTATTTTGGAGGATTAGTCTGTTCTTTAGAAATTTCATTCTGATTCACCAGTAGAAAATTAAAATACCCCTTTTCCTCCAAATTTCAGCTCAGCTATGCTGTAGTGTGCACAACAGGATACAGAAGTTAAGCACCACACCACTGTGTAGGTTCACTTACCTTGTCTGTCCTCAAGTAGAAGTTACTCCAAAATGATTTCATCAGTGTGGCAAAGTCAAGCCCTGAAAATCAGGAATTGCTTCAGCCTCAGTCCAGCCTCCTTCTGCATTTCCAATATAGAGGTTTAACATAAAGATGCTCAATGTTTTATAGTGTGTTTGATGTACATGGTCAGACAAGGATGGTGGAATGAGAGCAGAGGGGTGTGGAGCTGTTTGGTCATCACTGCTGCCTCTCCACCTTCCATCCCTCCCAAAGAATCCACACCTGGGTGCACACACTTGCACTTAATCACATTTAATCACAGAAAGGTTATCAGAGTATTTAAAAAACAGCAAAGAAACCCCAACCCCAAAACATTAAAACAAGGTTAGTGGTTGTTTCCTGGAGTATCAAAACCTCTCCAGAGCATCAGTGTCTCCAGTGAGTAAAATAACTGACACAAACCACGGGTAACCCGATGGACTTCAGTAGCTTGAGTTAAATTTGACCACATCAAGTGATGACACTGCTAAACTTGCACAGATTTCTAGGGAAAGCAGAAAGAGAAAAAGCATCCACACAATTAAATGGGCCTGTTGAAAAGCAAGTGATAAAATTTAAGACTCAGTTCTGTAAGTTTTGAGTAGAGATGTTCCTTTTTTGACATGTTGAATATAAGATTGAGGTGAAAACCAATATTGTTTGCATAGGTGCAATATATCATTGAACAGAATGCTCTTACCAGGAAACTGCAACATAAAACTTACTGAATTGGATCAAGGCATCAATGTAAAAAATCTTAAATATCAAACTTCTCTTTTCCCTGCCTTTTTTACAGCATATGCTTAGATTTTGTTAGTCCAAAACCCATCTCATTTGCAAATGCAGGAGCTGAGCTGTACTAAAAAGTTATTGCAGAGCTGAATCAAACAAACACACCAGATAATACAGAAAAACAGGGCTGTGTCAGGTGAATCATCACAGATGGGTTTGGGTTGGGAGGGACCTCAAAGCTCATCCAGTCCCAACCCCCCTGCCAGCAGCAGGGACACCTTCCACTAGACCAGGTTGCTCAAAGCCTCATCCAACCTGGCCCAGAACACCTCCAGGGAGGAGCAGCCACAGCTTCTCTGGCCAACCTGGGCCAGGGTCTCACCACCCTCACACCAAAGAATTTCTTCCTCACATCTCAGCTCCATCTCCCCTCAGACAGTTTCAAGCCATCACCCCTTGTTCTGCCACGCCCTGCCCTTGGCCAAAGTCCCTCCCCAGCCTTCCTGGAGCCCCTTCAGGTACTGGGAGGCCACTGGAAGGTCTCCCTGGAGCCTTCTCTTCTCCAGGCTGAACAGCCCCAACTCTCTCAGCCTGTCCTCACAGCAGAGCTGCTCCAGCCCTGGCATCATCCTGGTGGCCTCCTCTGGCCTGGCTCCAGTGGCTCCATGTCCTTGTGCTGTTGGTGGCCCCAGCACTGGAGGCAGCACTGCAGGGGGGGTCTCAGGAGAGCAGAGGGGCAAGCACAGGAACTAACAGTTGATGGTTAATCCACTACCATTGGTGAGTAATTCCTGGACCTGTTTGTTTGATGCAGTGCTGTTGCTCTCCAACACTCCTCTTACATATAGCGACAAGGAAGGCTCCTCCCTCCTCTGTGCTTGAGGACTTGCCATCTAAATATATTGCTTAATTCCTCAGGAGAAAAGACCAAAGGCAAAGTGGTTTGCAGGGTAGAACTCACTCTTCTTGGAGAGTTTGGACACAACAGTATGTCAGACACTTCTCCCTGTGCCTACAAGGGACAGCACTAAGTCCTACTTCATTCAACTAATGCACAGTGCAATTCCATTACTTTAAATTGCTCTAAACAGTTTAGGTTCTGTTATGTTTAATGCACTTCCCTCTCAGTGCAGGGTTATTTCTCTTTAAATAAGTGAAAAATTAAATACTCCACCGTTTGTTTCACGTCAGTGTGGATTTTTTCACTTGAAATTCATTTGACTAAATAACAGCTGCTCACATCTTGCTCCCACTGCTCTCAGATCCAGAACAGTTAAAACTGGTGAAACACATCCCTTTTGGGTTGAGATTTGTTTTAAGGATCACATAGCACGGCATATCTTTAAAGCCAGGGCATTTCAAACATGAAAATGAACAGATTTGTCTGCCAGAATTCACATAATCCTTTCTACTTTCCCAAATTACCATTTCCAAACAACTCATCACAGCACAGCCTCTCCAGAGCGAGCACTGAGCTCACACACAAACCAGGACACAAAACCAAACAGATTTGCAACTGCCTCAGAAAAGGACCATTCATTATATTTTTCTTTATTTTTTTACACATAGTTTTATTGCCCTGAGACTCAAACTCTTCATGTTTCAAGAGGAATTTTTGACATGAGGGGTTAAGCTGTGCAGTCACACACATCTACAGCACAGCAGCAAGCAAGCTGGTTCCTTTTCTACCCATAGTTCTAAATTCAACTGTTAAGGTGCTAGTAAACTTCAAAAAATTAAAATATTGAACCCACCACATGGTGATCCCCAGAGAAATAACATGCTGCTAAACAAGACGTGCTGCTTGGCTCACAAAGTGAGATGTGCTCTCCCTCTAGAGTTTTAGCTCTAACCTGTAACTGTTTGCTGCTGGAGTTATTTTGCTATTCTTATTCATTCAAAAAAAAAAAAAAAAGAGGTTGTGACCTTGCAAAGGAATCTTTTCATCAAACCCTATCACAAACATTTTATCCAGCCTTGACCACCAGTCTACACTCCTCTCAGACACATTACAGCAGATTCATAGAATAGCTGCAAGCAGACTGCTCGCAGAAGTGCATGGTTCTGTTGTCTCTATTCATTATCTTTAGGTGCATCATTCTCTCCACTTTCACTTTTGTGATATAATCAAGGAAATTCACCCTGAACGCTCTAATAAAACCTGGCACTGCTCTAAAAAACCTGGCCAGATCACTCTTTTGAATAACATGAGGATAAAAAGCATTTGCTTCATGCTCATTCAAATATGTAATGTGCAAGCAGGAAAAAAATAAAATAAATAAACAGAATCTGGAAGCAAAGGAGCTCTCCAGGAGCAGCCATCTGCTCTCTGTGCCGGGCACAGGGTTGGGCTCCTCCCGGCTGTCAGGAAATCAGAGCCAACCTTTGGGCTCACGGTGCCAACAGCCACGCACCGCCCAGATCCTGGCACTGGTGAAATGTCAGGGATAATCTCATTTTCCTTGTGATGAATAATGGAGAGAAGGGCAAACACTTCTGATGTGCACCTGCAGGAACACAGCCCCGGGATCTCAGTAGCTCCTGTGGAAATGGAGGCACCAGAAAAAGAGAGATGACTTGAGGGTCGAGGAGCCTGGTGCCTTTCAATGCTGCAGTTATTTTCTCTCTCTTTATGTTAGAAAATAATGGGCTGAAATAGCTAATTTCAGTACACATCCATTTGATTTTCTGGTCCCTGCAGCTTTACTGCCCTTCCACCGATGAAGGGGAGAGGTGGCAGCTCATAGTCGAGGTGACACCTGCAATGTGATGCTGTAGGCACCAGATCCATCCACCAGCCCTGCTGAGCTCCAGCCCAGCACCCAGCCCCATGGGGACCCTTTGCTCATGGTCCCCCACAAACCAAGACTAAGGACCCCTGACTCCAAGAAGGACCTGGAGGTGCTGGAGCGTGTCCAGAGAAGGGCAGCGGAGCTGGGGAAGGGTCTGGAGCACAAGTGTGCTGAGTTCCCGGCTGAGGGAACTGGGGGTGCTGAGCCTGGAGAAAAGGAGGCTGAGGGGAGACCTCTGCCTCTCATCTCCCCTTCTGGTGGGTAGTCAGGGAGGTGGGTGCTGCCATGGCTCAGAGCACAGTCTCAAGCTCTACCAAGTGTTCTCTTAAACTCCTGTGGTAAAGGTAAAGTCTTCCAAGATGTTAAAGTTGTATGATACAAGTATGTGTTGCACAGATAGTGCTTAGGACATCTGTTAATGACTTTACACATTTGAGATGCTTTCTAGAGGAGAATAATATATATAAATGTATATGTTTGTGTGTGTGTGTGTGTGTGTGTGTATATACATATATATATATATATATATATATATATATGTGCTTAGAGGACATGATACTGAACTTCTCTTCAGATCCTAGGGACAGGCCACTTCAGACCAGACCAGGTAGCCTCATTAGATTACTCTGGTGATATCCTCACTCAGCAGTGGTCCATCAGCCCCAGCTGCCTTTCTTCAGGGAGGGCCAGCAGCAGATACTCAGGGAAAGAAGAAATAAAACCCACTCAGAGGGGTCCTTGGCTGTTAGAGACACCACGGGTCCCAGCAATCCTGAGTTGAGGCTACTGTGCTCAATAACCACAGGTAAAAACACCCTTCATGACTCTAGCTCTTCCTTGAGGTCTCCACAGAGTTTTTTTTTTGGCATGGAGTTTTGCACTGCATTTTGTGTGAAAAAGGATTTGTGTTTTATCTGATCTAAAGCCAAATGAGGAAATAACAGAGATGCTGAACGCTGCGGAGGATGCAAGCGCTGCTCTCTGTGTTCATATCACTGTGTGCTCGCTTCTCCTCTCTGGCCCCTGGCCAGCTCCTCATGAGCTGGGTTTTGGGGAAGCACTCTGGTACCACATACTGGAAAGCAGCATAAAACTCTAGGATAATTCACATTTAGAGTACATTCTCTTCTAAATACAGGGATGAAAGAGCACCCTAGGAACAAAATCTATTGAAGCCATTTGATGAGCGATGGAAGATACAGAGGTACCCACATCACTAAGGCAGCCACTGGTTGTGGTGGTTGCACTGGGCAAGCACTGGGCTAACAGTCAACACAGCCACTTGCTCACTCCCCCCACCCAGGGGACAGGGGAGAGAATTAGAGGGCAAGGGTAAGGAGACTCATAGGGGGAGAGAAGAACAATTTCATCATGGAAATAAAATAATAAATAGTAATGATAATAACAATAGTAATACAATATGCAAATAAGTGGCACCCAGTGCCACTGCTCAGCACCCGCCGACCCAGCCCGGCCCGTTCCCAGAGAACGATCCTGGAGCAGCGACAATCCCGACCCGAAACCGCAATCCCGGGAGAGCCAGAGCCCGAGCGAGAGCCAGAGAGAGCCAGAGAGGAAGAGCCCCTCATGGATCTCCTGCCCATGGGGGACAGGAGATGGAACAGCCCCTTGGCAGAGCCCAGTGCCCATGGAGCTGATCCATGGCAATATTCCTCACCCCTGAGCTCTTGCGCTTGCAGAGGGACAAACACAAAGTCCTTCAGTGCCAGGGACACCAATGCCAACATGGGGATGTTCTCAGCGTTTCTCTCCTGACAAATCCCAGCTGAACCCAACCCCCAGCGCTGCTCCAGCTGCTGAACAGAACCAGCTCTGGCCCAGCTCACACCAGGACACTGGTAAAGCCAAGAAAAGCCCTAAAGACGCTGCTGCAGGTAATGCCATGCTCACTAGGCGAATTCCTATGTCACAGGAAAGGGACATGAGCTGATATTATCCTGCTCGAGATGCATCTTTGCAGGAGTATACGAGGCAGAAGCACAGAACCACAATTTATAAAGAAAGTCTTAAGTAATCCATTTACTTAAGGAGGGTGAAAAGCTCTTCATTTGTAATACAGGCATAGATTTAATGATGAAATGGATTTTCATCACAAGTTTCTAAAGATTTCTAAAAGGCTTTGAGCATTAAAGAGAATTTGAAATAAGCTGGGAATTTGGCCTTGCATTTTTAGCTGATTTCTCTTCCCTTCCCCTGTCCCAGACACGAGATGGTAATCAGAGCATATCACTTCCACTCCAGAAAATATATGTCATTATGTGAGAGCCTGAATAAGTAGCTCAATACATCTTTATTTCATATAGCTAATCTCATCAAGTACAGCAAGTGGCAGAACAACAAAAAAGACACTGCCTAGCCAATAACAGAGCTAAGATTTGACTCAGCAATAACTAACATGGTGCTGCAGTGACCTTTGGAACCATCCTGCCCAGAACTTCTTATGTATAAGGAGAGAAACAGTGGACCCCATAAAGACAGCCAAGAGAAACACGGCGTGGCAAGTCTCTCTCGCAGTAATCCCAGAGTGTCAGGGATTGGAAGGGACCTCGAAAGCTCATCCAGTCCAATCCCCTGCCAGAGCAGGAACACCTGGATGAGATCACACAGGAAGGTGTCCAGGCGGGTCTTGAATGTCTCCAGAGAAGGAGACTCCGCACCCTCCCTGGGCAGCCTGGCCCAGGGCTCTGGCATCCTCACAGTGAAGAAGTTCCTTCTCAAATCCAAGCAGAACCTCCTGTGTTCCAGCTCACACCCATTGCCCCTTGTCCTATCACTGGACATCACTGAGGAGAGCCTGGCCCCATCCTCCTGGCACTGACCCTTCAGATATTTATAAACATTAATGAGGTCCCCCCTCAGCCTCCTCTTCTCCAAGCTCAAGAGCCCCAGCTCCCTCAGCCTTTCCTCATCAGGGAGATGCTCCACTTTCTTCACCTTGGTGGCTCTGTGCTGGACTCTCTCCAGCAGTTCCCTGTCCTTCTTGAACTGTGGGACTCAGAACTGGACACAATATTCCAGATGTGGCCTCACCAGGGCAGAGTAAAGGGGAAGAAGAACCTCTCTTGACCTACTGACCACAGCCCTTCTAATGCACCCCAGGATGCCATTGGCCTTCCTGGCCACAAGGGCACAGTGCTGGCTCATGGTCATCCTGCTGTCCACCAGAACTCCCAGATCCCTAATCAAGACAATCCAGATGTTCATTTGAAGGAAGGGCAACTTGGCTCAACATTCTTGAAGTCCCACCATTTTCTAACATCCTAAAAGCTTTTTCTAGCTAAAAAAACCCCAAAAGGCTGTTAAACTGTCACGTGCTGGATACAAACCAGCTCGATCAGAGCCACTAATCTCTGATGAAAGAACTTCTTTGGTAAAAGGGTCTCTCAGGATGGCTGCTAAAAACTTAATGATTCCATTTTTTTGGTATCTTTTTTAATGAAGTGATATCAAAACCACATAAATTTTATACCACCTGCAGAATATCTTTCCATATTTTTTGATGTATTAAAGGCTTTTTCATGTCTGAAAGCACCCGGCATTCCGGTGTTTCCACAAGCTCTGTTGTGCTGTTATTTACAATGCAGGCTTCATGCCAGCACCCTGCAAAGTCAGCTTTCAGCCCTGAGGTTACATGATACCCTTGTAAATAAACAGATTTTCACACAGGAATTTGAAACCATGACAAAAATCAAGAGGATAATATGTAAATTTATCTTTCGGAGCACATTTTCATTCCTTGTGAATTTTCCTCGAAGCATTAGGAAGCAAACAAGGGCTCCCTTTCATCTAGTGCACAAAATTATTCCAGTTACATAACAAAATAAAGACCAAAGGTCCATTTGAGCCATGTATCGTATTTTATCTGCTAAATTTGTCCCTGGCAGCCAGGAATCTGTGTAGGCTCCATCCCCAGAGGCTCTGTCCACCCAGGAGGGGTCCCTTCCCTCCACCATCCATATACCACCCATTCTAGGTACAGCCAGTGCAAAACCACATCCTCTTTTGATGATTAAAAACTTAATCTCAGAAAGAAATGAAATGGAACAAATAGTCAATAACACAAGATTTCCAAAGAAACCTCAAATATAATGGTAGTTTCACAAAACAATTGGTTATCTCTAGACTAATACTTTTTTTCCCCTGATAAATAATGTTTGGAGACATTAATATCAAAGCACACTACCTCATCTTCATTTTCAATGTCTTTATGCATCAATTTTTTTTCAAAACTCTCTGTTGGAATAAAAGTTTTTAAAGTAGAAAAAAAAATAGGTAATTTACCTACAATGTTATCTATTTCAATTTTCCATCCCTAGAATAATTAAGCATTTTCATGGTTGTTAAACAAATGCAGCATGTAAGCTCTCATGCTACTCTGATCAGAACCTGGCCAGCAACTACATTCTCCAACAGCAGAACCAAAATACATGGAAAGCTTCAAAATAAAGCTTGAGGATTGAAGAGCTAAAGAAAAGAATGAAAAGAGGGTTGCAAAGAGAGCATTTTGGTTAATTGCCAGCTACTTTTGAAATTCAGAATACACTTGATGTGACAGAACACACGTACTGACTTTGTCTTAAGGTGGTTAAGAGAGAAAAGAAATCCCAAAAAGCCAGAGTTATAAGAGGAAACACTGAAAATGCTACCAGGGCTAATAAAAAGGCATCCAAGTGGCTTTGAGGCTGAATTGAATCATTATATTTACATTGCTTTATTACTGAACTGAGGAATATGTGCACTAAATCAGATTCTCACCAGCAGATTCAGGCAAAACTTCTACAGGGGGAAGGTCCTGGAGTGCCAGGCTCCACGGCTCCTCCAGCCACCACAAAATCACACCACACACACCCCGAGCTACACTAATTCCACGGGATTTCTCCAGGAAAACAACATGGAATAGAACATGACAAGTTTAAATCACTGCAGAGCAAAGCAGAGCACTGAGCAAGAGGAACAGGAGCTTTCTGTAATGTCCTACTGGGAAATAGGGTTGGGAGCAATTCCAGTTCAAATCAAGGACATGAAAACAATCCTGAAACCAAGACGTGGCACGACATCCCAGTGACACTTGATGATGCCCTGCCAAGTTAAATGGGATCAAAGTCAATTTCTCTAATCATGGGATGCAGTTATGAAGAATATTAATCCCAGCTCTAATTTTTTAATGGCTGTGCTCTGAATATAAAGTTCATTAAATAGTTCATCGTGCAGACTTACCTGACAGACCTTATCCAGGTGCAAAGGTTCCAGCTGCCCCTTTCACAAATACCTGATCATTGTTGCACTGTCAGATATTTACAGGAGGACTCTTTAAAAGGTGGAAATCAAAAAGGACAAAAGCAGTTTTAATATTAATCAGCCTACTAATGATAGTGTAAAATAAATAAACGCCCTGTGATGATTAGACATGCAGCATGAACACATCAAATGCAGTGTACACCTGTTTGGGAAGGTGGGATGTCAACACTGAATATTTTACTATAAACTTCTGTTTTGCCAATTGACAGGGCTGGCAAAAAGGACACAGACACCAACAGAATACTAGAAACAAACTTATTTTAGTCTGGTTTAAAACAGGGGAAAAGGAAATAAGTAATTTACAGAGTTAAACAGGGTAATGCACCTGGTCATTACTACAAAAGAGAAAGTTTAGGGATTAAGATACTTCACCAATTGCCCAAATAGCTCATCATCATCATCCAGATCCCACACATCAGCTGGGGAGCCCCGTCACAGCGAAGGGTTTGCAGAGCCTTTCCCCAGCCATTGGGAAGTCCTACACAGTGTGTGCACTCGGAGGGGAGGTCTCTGTCCTCGCTGTGCGAGGGTCCTGCTCTTACACATCTCACAAACAAATTACACAGCCAGAAAGGCACAGTAACACCTGGGGCATAAATTTCACATCACATGGGCACATCCCAGCTGTGGCCAGGATCTGAGATATGTCCAAAAAGCTGCTACTTTGCTATAAGGCACCTGGCTTTAGATTGTAGGAGGAAAAGTCTCATGGTCATATTTCATGCTGGTGTGATACACGTTGGGAAGTTCACTCAAAAGTCATCTCCAATTTAAGGCTTGTGGTTTAAGCCTTTGTATATCAACTTTAAATAAAGTTTAAAATATAAACTAAAACTATATAAAGTTTAAAATATAAACTAAAAAAACCTATATTAAGTTCAAAATATAAACTAAAACATAAACTACAAAATGTGAACTAAAATGTAAATTATAAAAGTATAAATGATAAAATACAAACTATAAAATACAAACTAAAAATACAAACTATAAAATACAAACTAAAAATACAAACTATAAAATATAAACTAAAAATACAAACTATAAAATATAAAATATAAACTACAAATTTTTTACTATTAAAAAAGGGTCTGTTAGAGGAGAATAAACACAGTGTATAACCATTCTTATCCTCTTTCTTTCTTTCTCACTGGAGGTAGGAAGCAGTTTGCCCAGCTCAGAGTTGGGTTAGTCTCTACAACAGACTTGGGTATTGGTGAAATAAATACTTAATCCCACAGATCATGTACAAGTGCGTGCTAATAGGTGACATTTAGCATAAAGCAGCGTCCACCAGCCCCATTAGGGCGCTAATGAAGGCAATTACTGATGGAATGCAGATCTCTCCGTGGCGTTAACGCGCTGGGCTTGAGGCGCTTCCGTGCCTTGTGAAGGGGTTTGGTGCTGAAGCAGCTTTCTGCCGTGGACTAAAGGAGTCAGACTCTATTTTTTAAGATTAATGATAACACTGTGCAACTGGTGATGATACAAGGCTGGAGTGCTGCAAGCTTCACGTCTGCTGACTCAATGAGGTTCTGAGAAGGCAGTGAGGGGCCTGATTGCAGCTGATGGAGACTACGGGTGTGTAAGCAAATGAAGCAGTTTTCATGGGTCAGGGAGCCACCCAAATTAAGGAGCCAATATTTAGCTTATTTATTTACACCACCCCCAGTCATGGTTGCTCGTGGAAGGCAGGGTAGGTGGGTGGTGTTTTACAAAGGATGCTGAGAGCAGTTTGTCCCTTGCACCCCTTGGGCAGGCTCCTGATGTGTGACCTGCAGCCTCTCCAGCGGTGAGAACACAGCGTGTCTGTAGAGCAGCGTCTGGATCTACAGGTGTCCACCCCAGCTCACCTCCCCTGTGCTCCCAGTCAGACAGATTTGGGTTCCCAGGATGGGACAGAGCCCCAGAATACACAGGGTGCAATGAACTGGATCTCAGGGAGCGGCGTGGAGCTGACTCTGCCAAAGCTGCCTGCGTGCAGACCGCTGAGACGGCCAATTAGCTGTACAAGGGAATGGACTTGAGAGATAATTACATTACCCGAGAGGTCAGACCATTCACACATCACACTGTACTTCACAGGCTACCCAGAAAAAAATGAAGCCTCATTCCTGACTATTTAGGCAGAGCTTAAAAGAAAATAAAATGTGCCATAATATTAATTGTGTGAGCATGAACGGCTCTGCAGCACAGAGCCTGTCTGAGAGCCGAGGATTCTCTTTGGTGCTGGTTTTTCAGCTGGCAGAAGTGACACATCTCTTTACAAATTAGTTCTTCACCCATCTGTAAGGAAAATAAATTAAGAGTAAAATAAATGGGTACCTGCTTTGAGACTTTCTGATAAGTGTTCCTTTGCCTGCATTCCCTGCTCCGCAGCGTGCGAGGTGGGCAGGTGAGACCTCCTGCCATGGAAATGCCAAGCAAACAGCAACAAATGTTCAACCTGCTAAAAAACTGAGGCATGAAACAATAAAGGAAGGTTTTTACATTCTCCTTATGTCTGTATTTCTTTATATCACCTAAGGAGCACTTGTCCTAAAATCCCTCTATGAAGCCCAAGCCTGTTTGCTTCAGTTGTCACCTGCCATTGAGGTATAAACTTTTCACAAGGGCAGGGAGTGACAGGACAAGGGGTGATGGCTTGAAAGTGGCAGAGGGGAGATGGAGATGAGATGTGAGGAAGAAATTCTTTGGTGTGAGGGTGGTGAGACCCTGGCCCAGGTTGGGCAGAGAAGCTGTGGCTGCTCCTCCCTGGAAGTGCTCAAGGCCAGGTTGGATGAGGCTTTGAGCAACCTGGTCTAGTGGAAGGTGTCAGTGCTTTTCAGTAACACCAGCCTGGTTACTGGTAACTAACTGGTTTTCAGTAACACCAGCCTGGTTACTGGTAACTAACTGGTTTTTAGTAACACCAGCCTGGTTACTGGTAACTTAACTGGTTTTTAGTAACACCAGCCTGGTTACTGGTAACCAACTGGTTTTCAGTAACACCAGCCTGGTTACTGGTAACCAACTGGTTTTCAGTAACACCAGCCTGGTTACTGGTAACTAACTGGTTTTCAGTAACACCAGCCTGGTTACTGGTAACTAACTGCTTTTCAGTAACACCAGCCTGGTTACTGGTAACTAACTGGTTTTCAGTAACACCAGCCTGGTTACTGGTAACTAACTGGTTTTCAGTAACACCAGCCTGAGCAACTCCATCACCAGCTCCTTTAGCAAGGAAAATTTTCTGTGCTGGAAAAAAGTCCTCTTGACTGTATCCACCGTGTTTTCATGGGCACCCCCTCCAGTGACCCCTCACTGCCAGCTGCACACCCCCATCTCAGAGAGAGTAGGTGCAAGCCCCTCCTCTGGGACCTTGGGGGCTTTTTATCTGGTGTATGGAAGAGACAATCTAGCACATAGGGTCTAGATGTGCCTAGATATAAAAACTGAAATAATAAACATAAAACCTGAAATAATAAATATAAAAACTGAATTAATAAATATGAAAATTGAAATAATTAATGTTTATAGATATAAGAACTGAAACAATAAATATAAAAACTGAAATAATAAATGTAAAAACTGAATTAATAAATGTGAAACCTGAAATAATTAATGTTTATAGATATAAAAACTGAAATAATAAATATAAAACCTGAAATAATAAATATAAGAAAATGAAGTAATAAATATGAAAACTGAAATAATAAATATAAAAACTGAAATAATAAATATAAAAACTGAAATAATTTAATGTTTATAGATATAAAAGCTGAAATAATTTTTTTGCTTAAGGGAAATACTTCTTTCAGATATGTGAACAAAATTCACCTGTTTCACGTTGTGGTGGTGAACAAGAAAAATTATTGACTTGCTACCTTCAAAAACATATATCTCAGCATTTATGAGTACCTTCCCTCACTGAAAACAAGGGATTCTGCTTCACTACCACTCCAATATTTAAAACCTAAAATATTTCTATTCATTTCCATGTACTGGATAACTTAATGAACTTCATTAGACACATAAACCCCAGGTGTTGGAAAGGTGAACAAAAAATCCCAAAAGCAAAAAACCAAAATAATATTTCTCATATTTGACTTCATTAGCAAGGTCAAATTCTGGATATGGCCTTGTTGATATCCCTTGGAAATAATGAATTTTGGCACCTAAATGTGAAGATTAATTTCCTAACCTAAAAATACATGGCACCCAACATAAATAATTAACTAAAACAAGGGTCATTAAAAATGCAGCTGAAAAAAAAGGAACCCTGAGAATCAGAAAAGTGTGTGCCTAGAATACAAAAAATATTTTCCTGTGTTTTAATTACAGGCTTCCCTTTTAACTGAAAAATACTTTGATTAAACTTTCATTAAAGCAGAATCCAATCAAGCCCCAAAATGTAGTGCAGGAATTGAGAGGCAACTGGTGTGGAGAATTTGTTCTTGGTCCTTGCAAGCAAAGAGATGGTCCCTTGCCTCTGAAAGCGTTCACACAAGGGATGGGTGCACGAGGACACCCCTGCTGAGCACCCTGCCTAAGTGCACTGCACCAGCAGGCTCTACTGGGTGCCAGCTAATGAGAATATTACATATTATTAATTAAAGATAAATATTTTTGGATGTCCTCCCTTGGGGACTTGGTTCTGACAGGATCACAGGTGGTGTCTGTGTCACTCCAAGGGACAGCTCTGTCCTCCCCCAACCCCTGTAATCACAGAGGTGAGGGAGGGAAAATAACAGCCAGCCCCTGCCTCCATCAGAATTCATTTTTCTATGCAATTTTGTTATTCTGCCAGCCTTTTCATCAGCCAAAATATATATATATATATATATAAATTTTATATTAAACATATATATTAAATATATATTAATATATATTAATTATATATATAAATCCTGTGACTTAACTCTCTCTCTATATATACACATATATAAAGTATATAAATGACAGCATTTTCAAATTCACTCCTAGCTGAGCAAACGAGGAGGCAGAAACTCCTGAGGACTCTCCACCAGCAGCACTCAGCGTTACACAATTAACGAGCAACCAGTAATTACAAAGTGGTGCAATCAAAGCTCTTAATGCTGAATTTTCAGTCATTTGTAGCCAATAAGCCGATGTTTCAGCTCACAGGCAAGGCAAACAGTTACTGTGCATCTTCAAGGAAAAGTTAAATTCAGGTAAAAAAGAGAAATGAAACTTTTCCATTGTTATGCAAATAATGTATATCATCCAAAAAAAAAGAACATACCAGCCCAAATTCCTCATCTTCTGCCTTAAAAAGGAAGTCACAGAAGCTTACACCCTGCTTGTAATTATTTTTGCAATAAGATTAGCTTTATTTTATTTAGCAAGAGAAGGAGGGTCACACTTTGAAATATCAGCATTAGTCCAGAAATCCATTTATGAGAAGCAATTACTTTAGGATATTGATTTGAAGCTTCAAGGGAGATGTATCAAGTTTCTTTATGGATTAAAAAAAAAAAGAAAGAAATAATTATGTTAGATGTAGTATTTCATATTAATGCTAATAAAGTTGTTGGAGGGTTTTTTCTCTGGCTGTGTTGTGCAGAGCTGTAAATATCAGAATTGTAGTGACCCCCGAGGTGCGGGTGCCTGGCTCTCCAAACAGCACACAGTGGTAGCCCAAGGTTCCCACTGACCTACAAACAACCTGCATTTGCATGCAGAGCTAATGAGAAACAGAGGAAAAGTGGTGGGAGCAGCATGTGCTCTTTGCACAAACACAATTCCACGTTGGTCCCGTGTTGAACTCGAGATGAAAGGTGGCAGCACGGGGGCACGGGGCTGTTGGCTTCACTCATGTTGTTGTTGAGAGCAAAACAAAGTGACTTAATCCACAAACCCACGGTCCTTACAGCCTTCCAGAGCCAGAATCTGCAGTTTTCCAAGCACAGATCCTACCTGGAGTCCAAGTCCAAAGAGCAAAGTGCTGGGATACACAAGTCAGTCTTTGCCCACAAACCCCCGTCCTTAGCTCCTCGCCTCGCTGGCACCGTGGGTGCTCCTTCCTTTTGGGAAGGTATAAAGTGGGTTTTTTCCATTTGGGGACCTTTATCCAGGATTATTTCCAGGGATTGCCCTTACCTGAAGAAGACAGGAGGAGGTGTCCACCCTCCCTACGCAGAGGGACTCATGGTGGTTGTGGGACAGCCTTGCTCGCTCCTGATTCACCTGCATTGAACTGCAGACACTGATTTAGCGATGACTCCTCAGCAGCAAGACACAGACACCTGAACTGGGGGGTCTGTGTTGGGTGAACTTTCAGCAATACTAGGAAAAAAAAGCAGAGTTTTGAAATAAGGGCTGTTGTCAGGGGGATGTGCCCCAGTCTGTTTGCCATACAGCTCAAGCTGGTCTCCAAATAACCCCCTACCATGTTAAATTCTGTAACAAGTTATTTTTTAGCCAAGAAGAATTACACCTAAACTCAATGGAAAGGTTCTCAAAAATCATGGATCACCACAGGAGGAAAATTTCAGAGCTGTAAAATCAACTCTCCATAGTAGAGATACACCCAAGTCTGTTCCCACAAAGAAAAAGGGAGGAAAAGGGGTGTGAGCACCGTGGGCAGACCCTGGGCTGGCAAACCCATCCTCATTTTTGGGTCTTGGTCACCTGGAAGCCACTTCCAGCAGCTCCACCCATGTGGATTGTGACCCTTGAGATGGATCCTGCAGCCTGACTTGTCATGCAATGGATGAGTAATTAATTGTAGATTACTACTGAAAATAACGAAGTTACACCTCAGACTTGGTGGGAAGGCTGGTGTGCCCAAGCATCACTGCAGGGTGGAGACATCTGGCTTCCTTAGATTATACTTCACCCTCGAGGACATTCAACTGCTCTGGAATAACAGTGACAAAATCCCAAACCAACCTTGCAAACCCCTTAGATTTCAGGTGAGGTTAGATACGAATTTCACAGCAGAAATAGACACTTTTTCACTGAGGAACGTAAGAAAAAAAGGATCAGCTTCTTTAACAGGGGACCTTTCATCAGCTGAATTTTGAATACATTTTAGACCAGCTTCATTATGTTCTCAGCATAGTTTTATTTGCAGCAATGCTCCTTCCAGCAGTCAAATAAGAGGGTCAACATAGGGAAAAATGGATTTGTTTAAAATTCAATTGCCTAGGAAAGCAGCACAAAGTAAATTGCTAAGGTTAATGCTGGCTTTTGGTAAATTATCATCAGCTGCAGAGCATCCACCTTCTGCAGTGATGACAACAGTGGGTGTTCTTGGGCTGTAACGGCATCAAGGGGTGTGTTGGGGCCAGGGATGACCTGAGGGATGGCCACCACGCAGAGGGGGATGGCCACCATGCAGAGAGGGATGGCCACCATGCAGAGAGGGATTGCCACCACACAGAGAGGGATGGCCACCACGCAGAGAGAGATGGCCACCATGCAGAGAAGGATGGCCACCACGCAGAGAGGGATGGCCACCACGCAGAGAGGGATGGCCACCACGCAGAGAGGGATGGCCACCATGCAGAGAGGGATGGCCACCACGCAGGGGGGGATGGCCACCATGCAGAGAGAGATGGCCACCATGCAGAGAGGGATGGCCACCATGCAGAGACTGCCCTGGCCAGGAAATTTCACCATCTTGGGGAAATGCCTCTGCCAAAATGAAGCTGCTGGAATCCAGCCAGTCTAATTACTAAAAAGAAAATTAACTCTATCCTAGCAAAACCAGGACAACAGGTTACCAACAAACTGGTGGTAAAGAGGGAAAAGAAGCCAACATGAGGAAAAACCAGCACTAAAGTGGTGGGGTGGGAGAAGAGAAAGCCATAAAACTGGACCTGCAGAGGAGCTCGTGTCTGCAGGCAATTTAGGGTCAAAATTAAAAAAAAATATGTAACTACAGAAATCTTCTCTTTGCAAGTCCACAGGGATTGCTCCTGTAAGATTTACACACATGTAGAGATACAGAAACCTGCCCCTCCCTAAACCACACCACATGTGCTTTAAGTTCTTAGATGTTTACTTAAAATTCTAATGCAGATTCAGTGTAGAATCTACTTTGGGTTGTTTTGAGGTTTTTTGAGTTTGTTTTGGGGTTTTGTGGGGTTGGTTTGTTTTTTTTTACTAACATAGGACACAACATCCTCCAGCCTGGAGCTCTTGCAGTGTTGATTCTCCAGACAAGACCCATTTCCATTAATCATGCTCCAGAAAAGCCCAGCCCACACCCCCAGGTGCCTCCCAAGGGGGTTGGGGACAGCGTGGTCCCCTCTCCTCACCTTCCCTGCTCACATCTGTGTGTGTCCAGATGAGCTGCCATGGGAAAACCTCTGCTCAGCCCCATCTCATTTTAGGAAGGGAGCACATGGAATACCCAGTTCCACAGCCTTTGAAATATGGCCATTAGCAGGATTTGTCTGCATTTATTTAACGTTTCCCCAGCCACAGCCACTTTCCGTGATGCACCACAGGACCCAGCTGATGATAAAACCTGCAGTAACCAGGTGTGGCAGGTAACAACAGAGCAATAAATGATGTAACAGCTTTGGGAATTGCAGAGCCCAAAGACCACCAAACACAGTGTTTTCTGGAGCACATGGTCCAGAGGAGTGGAGCGCTCTCCCTCACTCATCTACTATTTATCTGCTGGATGGCAAAATAAATATTGCAAAAAAACCTTTTTTTTTCTTTTCTGTACCATGAAACTTTGTTCTCTCTGCCAGACCTGGAGGTTTTATTTGTTCTTTTCTGAGAAATCTATAAAGACTCCTCTCAACTGAGCAATTAGACTTATCTCACTTGTCCTATTTAAGACCACGGTACGATTGTTTTCACTGTGAAACAGTTTGACTACATAAAACTTTACAGCCAGGTAGATTTGTTTGGTTTATAACATTAAAAAATATAATATAATATAATATAATATAATATAATATAATATAATATAATATAATATAATATAATATAATATAATATAATATAATATAATATAATATAATATAATATAATATAATATAATATAATATAATATAATATAATATAATATAATATAATATAATATAATATAGAGGAGGGTGATCACAGCAAGAAGCTGAAATGACTGCAGAATTCCCCACACTTTTCCCTGGAATCATTCCCATTCTATAAATTGAGGTCTTGCCATCTGTCTCCAAACCCCTCTTTGCGTCAGCCTTTGCTCCCCCAAAGCCCTTGACTTTGCTGCTTATCTTCACAGATCTCAAATTGCTCCAGAAAGCACAAATACTGAAAAAACTACATAAAGTCAGGAGAGGTCATTGTGGATAACAAGCCATCCCCAAAGCTGGTATGAACTGGTTGTTATCCACCTGCTTCCCAAGCAGCCCTGGGCACATGGGTACCTCCAAACATGCAGAGAATCTTTTCCTCTAATGCAGAACTGAGCTCTGTTTTTCCTAAGTTTAATGTTTCTACTCCTGTGTAATAATCACACAGAAAACTCTCGTTATTTTAGTCACAGTCAGGCCTGGTCTTTGTATATCTTAGAATCACAGAATCATTTAGGTTGGAAAAGCCCTTTGAGATCAACAAGTCCAACTGTAAACCCAACACTGACAAGTCCACCACTAACCCATGTCCCTCAGCAACACATCTACCTGTCTTTTAAATCCCTCCAGGGATGGGGACTCCACCACTGCCCTGGGCAACCCCTTCCAATGCCTCAGAACCCTTTCAGCAAAGAAATTCCTCCTCACATCCAATCTCAACTGCCCTGGGCACAACTGGAGCCATTTCCTCTTGTCCTGTCCCTTGGTCCTTGGTTGAACAGACCAACACCCACATAATATAAGCTGGTTTATTAATTGTCTCCAACCTTGTCCTGTGAGGAAAGAAATTTAACTCAAAGATGCCCATCTATTGTCATGCATCAGGATGAATTTAATTTACATTGTTGGTTTCTGATAAATAACACAATCTCATGATGGAAAAATGAAACATCATCTCCTTTTAAGACAAGTTAGAACCTCCTGGGTCCCACCCATCACCCTGGTCAGTATATCCTCCACAGGGCACTGACACATCACCTCACAGCACATGGGACAGGAGCTCAAGCTAATAAATGGTCTAGGAAAAGTGCCCTGAGTTAATTACTTATCCTGTGTATTGCTGCACTGTAATCAAACTGAGCTGTTTTCCAGACAAGCTGTTAAATATCACAAAACAACTAGGAATGCTGATTTGGGAAATTAGAATATCCAAAAATGCACCAAAGAGTGAGATGCAAACTTGGGACCAGCACAAGGAGGATAGAGCTGCAGTGAGGTACAGCCAGGAACACTGCAGGGCTCGGAGGTTTTCCTCCCTGCAGGGAAGGAATGTTAATGCAAAATACCCCCAGGAATGATATTTTATTTGTATTAGGAAAATAATATGATATGGAGGTGGATTGTTTTGCTTTGGTTGCCAAGGCCACTCTTTCACAGTAAATCATTCCTGGGTGAATCTCATTTTCTGCAGATATTGCACTGAACCCTCCTCCCATAAGTCAGTTTTTGGGGCATCTCTTAGAATGAATCAAGACCAAACAAAACACATCCTCTGCCTTTTTGGCAGGGTCATTTCACTTTGTTTTGGCAGCTTCACAAACCATTATTCTTTGCAAGGTTACAGAAACAAGAAAAAAACCCACAACCCACAATTATTCCATTATTGTTTGTCCCGTTCCTTCAATGCCAGGCATCTTTCCTTCCTGTCTTCTTTTTGTCCTCCTCCTCAGTACAGCCTTGTTTGAGGGAGAAGGAAGAGTTTACACAGTCTTATAAAATGGCCTTGGCCTGACCATAATTTAATATATTTTTAAATCATTTAATTCTGTAAGCTCTCCCCTTACCTTCCCAACCTGACACCCACCTTTCCCTCCTCTGCCTCCCAAACTGAGACACCTGCTCCCCAAAAAAGCCTCTATCCCTTTGCCAATCTAGATTATTTTCTGGTATTATCAGTGTTAAGTTTATAGCTTTATTTTTTACACTGTAAAAACAGTGGAGAGGATCCATTTTAAACTGAAATAAATACAGTCTGGACAGTGTGGGAGCTTCAGGCCAAGAAAATCTTAGAGCCAAGCACCAGCAAGTGTGATCCAGGTCATCTGAGGAACCTTTTCCTGGCTGTGTGTGAGAGCTCATGGTGTGCATTTAGCTACCAAGGCTGCAATTCCTAAATAAAATCTATTTTAAAAATAGATTAAAAAATAAATCTAATTAAAAAATAGATAATATATATATATTTTTTTAAAAAAAGTAACTTCCAAAACATATTGCTCTTCCATCTGTTATACCCCAGACCAGACTTCTTTACCCCCAAAATACACATTCTGATACACTAATATCAATTTACCATAAAAAAAAAACCAAAAGTGTAAACATTTTGGACATTTTCACACCCCTTCCTTACAGAACCTTTCTGCACTGTAATGGCACCATTTCATCTGGTGTATTATACAAATCTGCTTGCAATTATTAGGCTTATTTCATATTTTAATGTAATTATGTTTAGCCTTTGCTCTAATAAATCCTTGAACCAGAACTGGAAGATAAGAAATTCAAATACCCTAAGCCTGCTAAAGATAAAATGCTGAAAGAAAGGTGATGTTGCTTAAATAGCTTTGCTCAAAAATCAATACAGAATACATTCATAAATTAACAATCACTCTAGACTAAAACATTTATTGCTGGAGGAACACTGCATAATTAAACTGTGGGAATGAATAACAAATTAAAATTTAATTTTCATTTTGGGGTCCTTTTTAAAGCCTTTGGTTAAAAAATTAACTTGCCTACATCTGACTTTATTTCCACAGGGGAAGATTATGTGTGTTAGTTGATCATGACTCCAGAAAGTGCAGTTCTTTAAAGGTCAAGCTCCAGATAAGTGATTTTAACTGGATTTGTGTCAAACTTGGGAGATGCATAGGGTCAGAGTCAAGAAAAAAAAGAAAAAAAAAAAAAAAGGCAAATATTACATTTGCAATCCCAAAAGGGAAAATTCAGATTAATCATAAATCATACTTACACTTCACCTTGTGAATTGCCACACTGAACACAGTTGCACTGATTTTTGGCCCCCTGTGTTACACCATGGAGCAGAGCAGGAGGACAAAGGTGCTGCTGCTGCTGTCCTGACCACTGCTCCCCTCCCATTTCAGGCTGGGGGTTTCTTTATTTATTTTAATTATTTTATTTTATTTTATTTTATTTTATTTTATTTTATTTTATTTTATTTTATTTTATTTTATTTTATTTTATTTTATTTTATTCTATTTTATTTTATTCTATTTTATTTTATTCTATTTTATTCTATTTTTTTATTTTATTTTTATTTTATTTTATTTTATTTTATTTTATTTTATTTTATTTTATTTTATTTTATTTTATTTTATTTTATTTTATTTTATTTTATTTTATTTTATTTTATTTTATTTTATTTTTATTTTTATTTTTATTTTGGACTAGGTGGACTAAACAGCCCATTACAACTGGAACACAAAATTCTTGAGGCATCTTCCAGCTCCCCACAAGCTGCAGCCTGGGCATTTCACACTGCCAACCAGAGCACTGCCAGTGAAGAAAATCAGGATTTTTACATAAAAAAATGCTCAGATTTATTTTTTCCCCTCACTTCAATTTTCTAGGAAGTTTTTTTCCAGTTGTGACCCCATGCACACACAAAGCCGCCCCAGACAAGAGCAAGGCGCGAAGGAAACCCAGCCGGGTTACGACCGTTGGCTCCTTGGCAGGGTTGGTCAGTGATATAAAGCTGCAGCAGCAAGGAATACGATTTAATTCACTTTTCTTTTATCATTTCACATTCCATTTTGCCTCCTTCTGACAAAACCATCCCTCGTGGGTTCAGTGTGAGGTGTCACCAATTGATCCAGTGGACACAGAGGGTTAGGAGGGAGAACAATGGCATCGGGCAAACGCGGTACGCTGCCTCCAGCACATCTGCTTTATGGGCACCTTCAACCTTCAACAACTGCTGCTCTCCCAGGTAAAACATGTTCTGCATCAAGTAAGTGAGGGGAAGGAGTAAAATGGGGTAGGCAGGGTAATTTCTATACAATAATCAAAGAATTTCTTGCAGATGTGTTGGCTGTTGTGCTGATTTCCTTGGGTCATTTATAACTAGAGCACCCGCTCTTTAAACACCAGCCTCTGTAGCTCTTTCTGTTATCAGTCACAGAGTGGTGAAGCAAACACTCAGATTAAATTTAGAGACATTATTTCCATTAGCAGAGCTGGGGAACTGTGATACAGGCATTCAGTCTGTTAGGAAATATATGGCAGTTATACACTCCCCATGGAAAAAAAAAGAAATGCATAATTTAGATATTTTGAGTGGGATTGATCTGGGTGCATAAAAATGGAAACAGCACTCTCAGTTTTAGGGAAGTATCAGTAAAGGACAAAAAAGTCTCTAGCATGAAGGTCACATTAAAGAGCATCATTAGTAGATCACTTGACCTTTGCTTTGCAGGTCAATGCTGTGAATCGAATTTCCTTCAGCCTTAAAGAGTTTTGTTCACAGACCTTAAAAACACCGTTTCACCAGAGAAACACAAACAAGCACAGAAAACCAGCCCTTTTCTCAGAGTTGCAGCAGGGTGACAAAGATCCACTGCTTATTTTAGGGTCCCCCTCTTCATGTGAAAGGTTGATTTCAAGTCAGAAACGTCTGACTCCAGAGCAGCAGGTTTGAGGGAGCCTGACCCAAAGGACAAGGCACAATCCCATTGGTACAGCCCTCTCTTACCTCGCTAATGATGACAAACCCAAGAATGGTTTTGGTCATCTCAAAGTCACCCCAACAAGTAGGGTCTTCCCAGCTGTCTACTCTATCCACTTGGAAGAAAATTAATAGAAATATTTTGAGCACAAGTCAAAAATAACAAAGCAACTGTCTCAGCCACCGCTGGGAACTCGATTCCTTACTCTGGTCCAACCCAACCTGTCTGTTTTGTTCTTACCTGTCCCCATGGCAGCACTGAACCCAAGTGAAATCCTCATGGGATTTTTACACTTATTAAATTAGATGAGATTTTCAAAGATTCATAGTTTTTGGGGCCAGAAGAGATCATTATGGTCTATTCGAACTCATGCATCACACTGGCTGTAAGTTTCACCAAGTGATTCCCGCAGGAAAACCGTAATTTATAACTGAGTAAGAACATATTTTAAAGAAAGAAATGGAAGTTCTCTATGGAAAGGTCAGTTACTTGGTGTAGAATGAATGATGGATGGGACCTAACAGCACAAATACACACAGTACTTCTTTGTTACCAAATATTCCTCAGAATATGGTTTTTGTTACACATTAATGTTACCCATTGTAAGAGCAGAAGCATTGTGTAAATACAGCCCTGGAGAAGGAGTCCTGTCTGTCCATACCCAACTGCTTCTTGTCCTCCAATGCATGCCAGAACATGCATTATATGGGAAACCAAAACATCACCATTATTGAACATTAGCAAAACGACTTTACAGTGAAGCTGTCAGACCAGAAAAGAATCCTCCTCTTTCAGTGTACAGTTTTGCTTGAAATAAATGATAAATTCTCTTCATGTGCATGAGAAGGAACATATTTCATCTCTAGGTATTTACCCTTCTGAAGCCAACCAGTACCCTAGGGCACATCAACCAGGACATGCTGAAATGGACAGAATTATCCTGTGAATATGACCTGCAAAGACACAGGAGGTTCATCCTGACAACTGTCAAATATTAATGACAAATACATTGAAAAAATCTCCAATAAAAGCCTACATGAAAGGGCCTGGAGAAGCAAAGTGAAGGGTAGCTCCTCTCTGGGTGCTGTGCAGGCACCAGGGGCATCCAGCAAAACCACTCCAGGCACTCTCGGTACCATCTAGGTCCAATTTCAGTGATACCTGGCATATAAGGAGCCTCAATTCTCTAAAAGCCTCTGGCAGAACTGGGAGATGGACTCAAAATTATCTAAATATCTAAATTAGACTCTCCAAAAGAGACCAAGGATCCTTTTTTTTTCCTCAGATGTGAAATGGGACATTTTCAGGGACAGAGTCCTTCAGAGAGTCTCTGTTATACAGTGGGGCTCATCATAAGATATCCAACATTACTTATTTAGATTGCACTGAGGCTGAGGAGGCTTTTAGCACTTATCCCTCCATAAGAAAAATACAGCAATTCCTGGGGCATGGTTCTTGGAAGAGGAGCAGAAAGAGAATAATTTTTTTTAAGAAAAAAAAAAAAAATAAGAGAGGAGAGGAGAGGAGAGGAGAGGAGAGGAGAGGAGAGGAGAGGAGAGGAGAGGAGAGGAGAGGAGAGGAGAGGAGAGGAGAGGAGAGGAGAGGAGAGGAGAGGAGAGGAGAGGAGAGGAGAGGAGAGGAGAGGAGAGGAGAGGAGAGGAGAGGAGAGGAGAGGAGAGGAGAGGAGAGGAGAGGAGAGGAGAGGAGAGGAGAGAAGAGAAGAGAAGAGAAGAGAAGAGAAGAGAAGAGAAGAGAAGAGAAGAGAAGAGAAGAGAAGAGAAGAGAAGAGAAGAGAAGAGAAGAGAAGAGAAGAGAAGAGAAAAGGGAGGGAGAGGAGGGAGAGGAGGGAGAGGAGGGAGAGACGTTTTCCTTTCTATTCCCCTACCAGTGTCCAGATGCAATTTCAGAACTTACAGACAATGGGACACCTCTACAAACCCAATGGGAAGGTCTCCTTCCCACAAGTTCCACAGGAGATCATCATGAGGGGTTCACAGCTCACTGCAGTAACGAGGTTTCATTCATGCCTACAGCAGCCCACAGAGCCAGCACCCCAAAGACCATAGACACGGTATGTGGTGGGGCTTTTATTAGAGGGGTTGTTCTTTCCCAGAGATGCTGGTCACACCACAGCCAGCTGAAGGCCAACTGCATGGAAGCAGCAACAGCTCAACATCATCTGCAAGTCTGGTGACCATCAGAACTCCTGGCTGGACATAAAGGTGCCTGTCACAGAATCCCAAAATTGCCACAATTGTCAAAGCCCTTTAAGCTCCTGGAGTCCAACCATGAACCCAACACTGACCAGTCCCCACTGACCCATGTCCCTCAGCACTGTGTCTACACGACTCTTCAATCCCTCCAGGGATGGGGACTCCACCCCTGCCCTGGGCAACCCCTTCCAATGCCTCAGAACCCTTTCAGCAAAGAAATTCTTCCTCTTTTAGGTGGTTTTCCTCCTGCAGAAGAGAAGAAATAGGGTAGAGAAGTATCTCAGACTTGGGAAATACCTTGACTCACGTGTTATTAAAATTTAAGGGGCAAAAGCATCACACCACTGCATTTCCCCAGACACAGGTAATCAGCTTTCTGGTGGACATATTGGTGGAAAACTCAACATTCTGGTGAACAACTTGAATAGAAACCCTGCATCTCCCTACTCCCAGTCAGAGCCCACTGCTCCAACCCCCCTTACGTTACATCCATATTGTGTCATGTGAAATACAATGTTAAAGCAATTACTACTTCCTTTTCCCTAAAATAATTATCCAGAGTGAAAATGAGTTGAAAAACATAAAAGCCAAGACAGGCAGCCAGCAGTGCAGCTTGCTGTAAGCAGGACAGGACTGGAACCCAGGAGCCATGGGTGCTGTTATCCTGTGCTCAGCACTTAGTTAAATAAATCACTGCACCTCTGTTCTCCCCATCAGGTTAGTGGAGACAATCATGATTGCTCCATAAAATCCTTTGAGATTTACTGTTTAAAAGCAAGCTGGATGCTAGGTATATTATTTCCTTGATTAGATTATTTTATATCACCGTTCTTATCATCAATTTACTCAAGTTGTGAATTAAAGAGAGTTGGTAAGTAAAAAAAAAAGAGGTGCAGCTGGAACTAAACAAATCTCTCAAACAAATTAGCAATATTTGACATGTGTGTGGCAGATAGCAATTAAAAAAAAATAAAATAAATCCTTCCCAGATCAGTCTTTAAGTACAAAAGCTGTAAGGCATTAATCACCAGAGAAGAGATATTGTGGTCACACAGAGGGAGCAATGCCACCCTCCGCAGAAGGTGGCCCAAGAGAGGGAGCACCAGCATCTCAAGTGTACCACAGCTTCCTGAGGATGCCCCAGCACACACAGCAACACTGAGTTTGACATTCAACTCTAAAAATTCATGTGTCATCAAATAGAATAATAGTGCCAACATCAACTGGCAAAAACAAAGACAACTTTCCAAATGCACAGGAATGGGAAGTGAATGCTGTTCTTTACAAAAAACACCTTTTATCATAAACTGGATGGCTGCATTTTCCCAGGTACAAATACTGTTAGTTCAATTGAGCTGACATGGGAGTTTTTATAGAGATAATAAAAGGAACTATCAAGAAAAATAAAAGCTAGATCCTTGCCAGAATCAATCAAAAAGCCTTGAAGAGAATATAAGAAAAGCCAAGCAAGTGTATATCCACCAATTCAGAAGTTTGAAAGAAGACAGAAAAAGATAATTCAGTGATGCAATCAAGGATCACTGAACAACCCAAAAGCTGCCTCAAAACAGGTCCTGAAATATTAAAATAGGCAAATCTGAGCTAACACCTGAGGAAGTAAGCTCGATAAAGACAACACGATTGAAAAGCAATTACAAGGTAGAACTGAACCGTTTCTGAATGAGTTCGGTGTATCTGAAAAGCTGGAGTTTTGCAGGAACACTTTCCTCTGAAGGGGAAAAAAAAAGTGCAAAAAGAAAAAAGCTGGCAGTGAAATAACAAGGAGATTATTATGGGTTTGAAAAGAACATTGTTAGCATGTGAATGGAAGGTGTGAAGTAGCTTTAAGCATGAGAAGGAAAAAGGGAAGGTCAGGCTAAGTGATAAATCGGGTTGGGAATGAATGAGAATTAACAGAAGCATAATTGTTCATGATGACTTTTGAAGACAACAAAATACTAATATGCAGGAAAATCTACAGGAATTGAAAAACTGAAGATTTTTACCTGCTAAGTCCTTCTTCCTGGGTGGTGCTGCCCCACTGACTGTTTATTGGCACAAATCTGGCTTTCCATCCTCTTGAGTCAATCACCTTTGGTGTTTCCATGTTCTTGAGTCAAGCACCTTTGGTGTTTCCATCCTCTTGAGTCAAGCACCTTTGGTGTTTCCATCCTCTTCAGTCAATCACCTTTGGTATTTCCACCCTCTTGAGTCAATCACCTTTGGTGTTTCCATCCTCTTGAGTCAATCACCTTTGGTGTTTCCATCCTCTTGAGTCAATCACCTTTGGTGTTTCCATCCTCTTGAGTCAATCACCTTTGGTGTTTCCATCCTCTTGAGTCAATCACCTTTGGTGTTTCCATCCTCTTGAGTCTATCTTCAGTGTTTCCTTTTCCTCTTTGGGTTTCACACTTGGAGAATTTCCCCCCATTGGTTGCTGATGGGATGGCTTGAGCAGCATCCAAGCATGAACCAACCCTAAGAGCAGGAAAGATGTTTCTCGCCCCAGTGCAGTCGAGGAGCTGCTCGAGGATGCTGCAAAATTAAATGGAATGAGGAGTCTGAAAAGATCGACTTCAAAGTCAGAGTTAGGAGGCAAAAACTTACAGAAAAGGGAAATAAAGAGATGCTTCAGGTGTGCAGGTATCACCTTAGCTCCACTGCACCAGACAAATTTACTTTTGTGCTTAACTTTTGCACAAAGTGAAGAAAATGTGCTCTCCTGCAGAGTGCTCTGGCTGTCAGCACTTGGGGGACTTAACCAACTGGTTTTTCTCGTGCAATTAATGCAGCTTCAGATGCACAGAATGACCCATGGCACGTTTCACTGATGTAATTTAGTATGGATGTGTGGGAAGGGAACACATAATGAAGTTCCTCCAGTCAGACAGTTCCCTGGGACTGACCCTGAGAAGCACCCAGGTTTAGTTACTGAGTTCTCCAGAACGCCAGTAAAATCTCAGAGTAACTACATCTGCTTTCTTAAAGTCAATCTGGATATGGTCATAAAAGTTCATCTGCTGATTTAATGTGAGCACAGCCTCACTGCAGTCACCAGAGGGTCCTCAGGAGGTGTTTGTACAGCTCCCTGCAGCTGTGAGGATGCATTTGCACAGGTTTTACACCTATGTGTGTATTTCTGGGGTCCCACACAGGTTTGCCCAGGTACCCCAACCAGCTGAGGAGCAGCACTGTGTGGCATGGGGTGAAACTGCACAAACGAGGCAAAGGAAGCTTCTGTTTCTTCAGACACACACACTTCCCCTGCTAAAACAGCGGGGTTTGTGTCACTACTGATCCCCACCTCAGTGTTTGGAGCTTGTAATGGTCTCCAGCCATGACCTGAAACCACAGAATCACAGACTGGATTGGGTTGGGAGGGACCTTAAAGCCCATCCAGTCCCAACCCCCCTGCCAGCAGCAGGGACACCTTCCACTAGACCAGGTTGCTCAAAGCCTCATCCCACCTGGCCTTGAACACTTCCAGGGAGGAGCAGCCACAGCTTCTCTGGGGACTCATCTCAAGAGTTCCACATGGGATCTACAGAGACCCATGGGTGTGAGGAGAAAATGCAGCTCTGAGAACCTGGAAATCCTCTTATGGCAGCCACGAATTGTCAGCAAAGGAAGGAGCCATTTTCCCTGTATCTTCATCTGCTGGGAGAATTTTAGGAAGCAACTGTCATAATTTTTTCCCACACTTTGGCTGTCTGATGCTGCACAGCCAACACTATGACTCATTAACCCAGAGGCCACGTGCAGCAGCCGTGCCCTGGCCAGCCTGGCACTGCGGCAGGAGCACGCTGCCTGGCACAACACAGCTCCTGCTTGCTGATGGGATTTTAAGCAACTGTAATCAAATAATGTTTGTGCAGCACCACTCACAGAGGCTGTCTGCAAAAGAGAAAATTGATTTTTAGAAGGCCTTTCTGATGTTCACCCTGCCAGCATGCTCCACACATCTTTCCCAGGCTGCCATCTGGTATGTCATCATGTCAGACTTCCCCTAAGAGCTCACAGAAACCCAGAATCACCTGGATTGGAAAAGCCCTTTAAGCTCAAGTCCAACCATGAACCCAACACTGACCAGTCCCCCACTAACCCATGTCCCTCAGCACTGTGTCTACAGGACTCTTCAATCCCTCCAGGGATGGGGACTCCACCACTGCCCTGGGCAACCCCTTCCAATGCCTCAGAACCCTTTCAGCAAAGAAATTCTTCCTCACATCCCATCTCAGCTGCCCTGGCCACAACTGGAGGCCATTTCCTCTTGTCCTGTCCCTTGGTCCTTGGTTGAACAGACCAGCAGATGGAAACAGGATCACACTTTTCTGCAACAGTGCCTTTGATCAGAAGTTGTCCACATTTTTCTGACATCTGTCCCAGCAAAACATTTTTCTGCTTACTCTTCTTTTGGCTTTGGGGTTTGTGGTTTTTGTTGTTGTTTTCCCTTATTTTTTTAACCTAGGGCTGTTAGGTCCTCAGTACACACGTCTGTTGGAGCTCACAAGGGAGGGCAGCAATGGTGGCTATCACCTCCCAAGCACTGCAGATGTCTGGCCAGCGTGTTCTACAAGTGTTTCTCTGCAGAGAAGGGATCAGGACTGTGAGTCCCTCCCCAGGAGGACCTGGCACACCACCCTGCTTCCCCTCCACTGAGCTGCTCATGGGACAATTGCGATTATCTCCATTCCCCATGTCGAGGGGGCAAGTCCCAGCCCCAAACACGAGGTTGTTCAGCACAGCAGAGGCTCAGCAACCTCTGTCCTTACACCTCATGTGTCCCCTCTTGAGCCTACTCTACATTTCCCAACCAATCCCATGGTCCCAGCACCCTCCCCACCCACCCCACTCACCTTGTCTCTATGTGAAACTGAAGCAGGAATTTTTTTCTCCCATAATTAGATGTCAAAGCAAGAAAGACAACACACACAGGAAATTCCAGCCCAAATGACTGAAGATTTGGCTAAGGAATACAAAAAAAATTATGAATATGAAACATATAGATATACCTGTAATGGTGCATCAGCTCTGCCTCAGAGAGCAGTGTCATATGAACACAACTTCTCTGGTTTCCAGTTTTGTTTCACACTATTGACTATCTGGAAGGCTGTTGAAATAGAAAATATATTTGTTTCATTCATGAAGGAAAATCTAACGAGCTGGTGTGAACTGTAGTGTTGGGATCAAAGCACCACGTTTTCCAGGCAAGCACTCCAGCTTGTATCTCACTGGCTTTAAAGCATCTTCTAAAGCAGAAATGTTTTATGTTTAGCATAATGAAACCTCACCACGCTAACTTCAGGCAATTCTCAGTTGTTAAATTTAATTCCCCATCAATAAATCTAATTATCTAATTCAATTTCTGATTCTTAATAAAAATGGTTTCCTATGTCATTATAGGCACAATCTCTAATATCTGAGCCTCAACAGGATTACAGCCTGTGTAAATACAATTTCTGCAAGCAGATGGATTTGACATGCAGATGGAGGAACACCAAATGGTATCAGTGGCTCTGTCAGCTTCAAACACTTCTCACTTTGAAAAAGGATAAACAATACAATTACTGCTTAGGGGTTTTTTTTTTTTTTCTGTCACCCAGAGAATAAAGTAAAATCTGTGATTGCACCTTCTTTAATTTGACAAGGATTAGGCTGTTCCCTTTCAGGAATTGAATTATCTTAAATACATCCATACTAGAAAAATTAAGAGTGTTGTCGAGGTTATTTGACACTCTGCAAACACTGGGACTCTCTCTCTTGAATGGGAAAATTACTGACATAAATGTTTGTGCAGAGCTTTGAAAACCCACTAGACCACTGTTGTGACAGTTGTGACAGTTGTGAGAGGGTTTTTATCATCATCTATTCTATGAAAAAGCAAATTTTGTGCTTCCTAGCTCACACATATGAGGACACTGTGCAGCACCATGGGGTCAGCTACTGCTCTGCTCGCAGCCAGGTGATGTCCTGCTGCCTTCCACAGTTAAATAGAGACAGAAAGAGACATCCCTCCTTTGCCAAAATTTGCTTTCTGTCCCATTTACAAGCCTCTGCAGAGTGTCAAAGTTAACACAGAATCACAGACTTGTAGTGGTTGGAAAAGACCTTTAAGATCATCAAGTGCAACCATAAAAACCCCTGGGGAATTGAATGTGAACATCAGGTTGGGAATTGTAGAAAAAACCAGAAGAATGAGTGAAAGGTTTTGAATGGGAAATCAGTGAAAACACCTCCCTGTCAGTGCCTGCCACTCACCATCCCCATCACCAGCACAGGAGCCAGGAGAGCAGGAGAAGAGGCAAACAGGGCATCAAAGGAGGCCTCAATTAACCCAAAGAAAAAAAAACAAAGGAGAAAACGTTACAGAACACAAACCCCAGCTGGTGTGGAGCTTTTAATTGCTTTCAGGAGAAGCTAATCCCCAGGGGTTTTGGGGATGGGACAACAGACCCACCCCCACCTCTCTGCACCCTCCTGTCAGGGACTTGGACAGAGCCAGAAGGTCTCCCCTCAGCCTCCTTTTCTCCAGGCTCAGCACCCCCAGTTCCCTCAGCCGGGAACTCAGCACACTTGTGCTCCAGACCCTTCCCCAGCTCCGGTCCCTTCTCTGGGATTATGAGAATAGGATATCAGCATCTTTGTGTGCTTTAATAGCCATTGATGAACATATTTTCCCCAACTTTTATTAATTTCCCCTTTACCTATTGGTACTTCAGGATGCTTTAGCAGTTCCACAGCCTAGTTAAGCCCTTTAATTGCTTTTCTTTTTGCAGGGTGGTGAGTTGTTTTTTTCTTCATTATTTTTTCTCAGGAATTTCATTGTGCAAAACATCCCTGTAAGATTTGTGTTATGAGAGAGAGCTAATTGCCATTCCCAGTCCACCTCCTTACACCTATCAATGATGCTGTTTACCCTCATTACCACCCTCCTTGAATCATTTCTCTACCAGCCTGAGTCCAAGTCTATTCTGACCTTGGGGCTGGTGATTCACAGAGCTGCTGTCTCCAACCTCTCCTGAGCAATAGTTTGGAGTTTACCTGGCATAGGCAGGCCTAGAAATATATATTCCCATGTGCATTATGCCAGAGTTTCACCTTTTAGGTCATGATATATTTATTATCTAGTCACTGAGGTCTTTTTGCAATAACTCTCTCTCTACTAATAACTTCTTTCTGAAATCAGTTTTAAAGAGATGGGTGGAAACGTAGCAAACAACCTTTAATCTCAATTCATTGTGATCAATAACAGCATTTCTACTGGACTGTGGTAGTAGAAGAATATAGAATCCTGCTCTCCATCGTCCCAACCTGCAGAGAGCTGAGGGACAAAAAAACTGTACCTGAAATGCAGGTTAACAGAGAAATAAATGGAATAGTTTGATAGAACAATGGAGAGGCATGTGCTAAATAGTCTTAAGTGTCATTGTACAATTATTTGGCTACATCACTATAAGTATATAAGTGATAAATCAAAAAAGACTGACACTTATTGCTTTCTTCTTAGGTTCACCCAACGAGTTCTCCAAGAAAAAGGAGTCTGTGCCCAAAGCAGCTACACAAAGCCAATGCAAAAGCACGACTCGACACAGTCTGCCTTCCCCAGGCTGAGCACTGGCTCCAAGCAGGGGGGAATGTGCAGCCCAGGGCTGCATTCAGTCTTGATATTGGACCACAAGGATTTATTGGAACCCACAAGCCAGGCCACAGGTGGGTGGTTTAAGATCTCCCCCATTACCGCTTCCCAGCAGCACCACGCTGGGTTGTCTCCCATTATGACCCTATTTTCCCTGGTTTGAAGCCTTCAGCAGTTTGATGGGATCTAAGAGGCATTGCAGGAGCAGTCAGGCTGCATAAATTACTTCCCCATGCAGAGAATTTCCATTTTAGTCAGCAGCACAGGTAAAGTGACACCTGCAACCTTGGAGGAGTTTCAGTAATATCTCTGACTCCAAGCTAAATCATTCTAAATCAAAAAGCTTAATTTTAACAAGAATTTGCAGCTGATCCTTGTTTATAGCTTGAGAGTTTAAGTAGACAGCAGATAAATTAATTTATTTAAGAATTTAGTTGCATGTGAGATTGAATAAATTGGTTTGGGATAACGAGGATCCATCAAGGAAGACCTTAACAGGCAGAATTCCCTAAACTCACACTTCTGAATATAGATCAAGTGTGGTTAAGAGATTTTCTCCTCCAGAATTGAATTATTTCTCTTATGAAACATTATCTGGATATTGCAAAGACATTTTTCAGTTAAAAAAAAAAAAGTTGGAATTCAATTTTTATTTGGAACAAATGTACTAAGACTCCTAAATAAAACTATGAGAGTTTCTGAATCAAGAGATTTCCAAAAGAAGGGTTTTTTTAAAAAAGTTAAAAATAGGCTAACAAATACAGATCCCAAAGTTGTGTTTTTTTAAAGAGGAAGAAATAATATGAATGGATTAGCTTAAAAAAAAAAGATACACAAAATACTGGTTCAAGAATAGATAGAATCAAGAACTCATTAATGCTGAATCCAAATTAAATCTTGAGCTTTTGCTGAAAAAACAGAACTGCATCTGAACCATAGCTCAGATCCCCTCTCAGATGCCTGTGGGAACAAGCCAGGTTATTTCTGGTCACCCTAAGACCATCTATGGGATTGTTTGAGTGTTCAGGATCTGCCAGTTCCACAACTCAAATACTACAGTAAAAATAAAATAAAAATAAAAATAAAAACCAGGAATAAAAATAAAATAAAAATAAAAATAAAAATAAAAATAAAAATAAAAATAAAAATAAAATAAAAATAAAAATAAAAATAAATAAAAATAAAAACCAGGAGTGACAAATGCTGTCTCCAAAAGCTTCTGCAGTTCTCAGAGGGTTTCCAAGAGCCTGTGTTGTCCTGGGAGCATGCAGAGCACTCCCAGTGTTTATCACAATATCTCAGACTGGTATTTCACCTCACCTGGTGTTCTGTAACTTGGCAGAAAGGGGCAAGAAAGCCCCTCACCAAACTGCCCCAGAGACTACGTGCTCAGAACCCTCAACCAGAAGAGTTTGTACCTATTTACAGTTGTTTTGAATCATCTCACATAAAAACAAACAAACCCTGTTTTAGCTTGACTGACCTGGCACATCTTCAGCTGATATCTCATAAAGAATTGCAACACAAACTGGAATCTGCAAAATTCTTCTTCTCCTCCGTTGGCTCCTTCATCCACATCCAGTTCCCAGAACTCAGACCTTATTTTCTGTGGATATTTTATCACAGCAAAACAGTGCAATTAGACCCTCAGCCTCGGAGTGCAACACATAACAGACAACGGCATCTAATTTACTAACACAGCCTTACAAATGCTTTGCACTGCAACCTTGGCAGCCAAGCCAAGAACTCAACCCGAGGTCTCCAGCAGAGCTGCAGGAATAATTGATTTTTCAGTTCAGTAGCCAAATTGGAAAAGAAAATAGTTTGAAATTACCCCAAATGGAGTTTTGTTGTTTTTCTCATTAAATTGAAACACCAGGTGAGGATATGCTGCTTCTCCTTCACCCAACAGCATGGCCATAAGGTTTTGTCAGCCAACACATAAGTGACCTGGATTGAACCCCTGATTCTTCTGCCCTTCTGAAAGAAAAGCTCTTACCATCACTTGACAACGTACATGGAAGGAGGTGGCTCTTGTCCTCCCACTGGTCTTGTTCCCTTGGGTTGCCTCATCATCCATTAGAAGAGAAAAAGAGGTGTCCTCCCACCAAGTCTGGGGCCAAGGCCAGCAGGGCATCCTATGGAAAAGTCCAAGAGGGAAAGCACAGGCTTATATTTTTCTAGAACATTCTCCCAGACTCCAGCAATTGCCAAACACAGTTTATTGCTCATTTAGCAGCCTTGGATGGATACTTTTTTCCCAGTGTTTTAATTATTTCAGGATACCTTGTCCATTTGCAAATTGGCTATTAGCCACCAGCTAAGAGAACATCCTTCCCCTCCTGAGCTTTGAGTTTAACCACTGGAGAAAATGAAAATAAAATAAAATTAAAATAAAATTAAAATAAAATTAAATTAAAAAAATAAAATTAAATAAAATTAAATAAATATAAAATAAAATAAAATAAAATAAAATAAAATAAAATAAAATAAAATAAAATAAAATAAAAAATAAAATAAAAAATAAAAAATAAAATAAAATAAAATAAAATAAAAAATAAAAATAAAATAAAATAAAATAAAATAATAAAATAAAATAAAATAAAATAAAATAAAATAAAATAAAATAAAATAAAATAAAATAAAATAAAATAAAATAAAATAAAATAAAATAAAATAAAATAAAATAAAATAAAATAAAATAAAATAAAATAAAATAAAATAAAAGTTGACTGACAAAAAGCAGCACAAAGGTCCCGTTAAAAGGGAATGGCTTTTCCTTGCTGAAGTGTCCACCCTTAGTTGGAAGCCAGTCACATTGGTTAACTGTAAATAGTAAAAAACTACTAAAAAAGACAGAATAAAAACTATCTGGTTTGAATTAGAAATGCCAATGATGTAAACTCTTCGTTATAATATATTTATTAAGGTAATTATCTAATAAATAGAAATGCTTTACAAAATGCTTGAATATGTTCATTCAAGTACTTTCTTAAAACTAATGGAGAAATCCCTCGTTTCCTTTCATAATCAAGGTCATAAAATGCCTTTAAAAATCTCACAGGACATTCATCAAAATTTATTCAGTATGGTATGAAAGAGCAAATCTCTGTTATGCTCATGGATACTTCCCAAACACATGCACATTTTAATTAATCCCATTAATTTTACACGATTTCTTGCTCGTTTAACCTCTAAAGAAAGCAGCTTTTGGAATGGAAATTACATTTTGAGCTTCCAAGTATGTTTTTTTTTTTACCACAACCAATAATGAAAACCACAAAACATTTCCTGCTACATGGAAAGCTTAATTTCTGTTTCTCATACGTATTTTCATGGCAGTGACTGCAACTGGTAGCACAGTACTTGCCTGCTGTGAATAATGCCATGCAGGAAAAGAAATAATTATTCATTTTATTATAGGTCTGCTGAGGGAGCTACATTTGAGTTTGAGGTTAATATGACAATCAGATGAACAATATTTTCAGCTTCTTATCACTTTGGAATAATAGTTCTTGCCAGCTGGCATTTGCATATCTTGTCTAAGCTCACAGGCTCCAAACAGTCAAAAAATATTCAATTCTGGCACCGTGCTCCACGTAGGAGGAAAAAATAAAAAATCAATAGAGATTCCTTAATTTTTCTTATACATGGTTTTATTTACTTTAAAAGCTGAGTTTAAGCCTAAGATTCGTTAGTCCTTTTACATTAATTGCTTTTGCTACCTGAAAACATCCACCACCCTCTAGGGTGCTGTTATCACACACAGACACGCTCAGCTCCAAACCAGAAGCGTTGTGTCCAAGATAGAGAGCCAACCACTAAATCAGGGTCATCACCTGGACATCCATGTTTCCTCAATCCCAGAATCCCAGAATTACCTGGAT
Organism: Caprimulgus europaeus; assembly: GCA_907165065.1. The sequence goes on from OU015529.1 coordinate 1,340,701, forward strand.
TGGAAAAGCCCTTTGAGCTCATAGGGTCCAACCATGAACCCAACACTGACCAGTCCCCACTGACCCCTGTCCCTCAGCACTGTGTCTACACGACTCTTCAATCCCTCCAGGGATGGGGACTCCACCACTGCCCTGGGCAACCCCTTCCCATGCCTGAGTGCAGCTCAATGTCATTCCAAAGGACACTGACCAAAGGCACATCACCTTCCAAAGTTAATGTGTGAGTTTATAGCAGGTACAGCCATGTGTTACCCTACCCTGCAGCTCAAGTTTTCTAAACCTCTTACGATACCCTGACCTGGTTCGATTTCTTGCAGCAGATACTCTAACTTGGACATCATGTTTTAACTAAATCTTTAGTAGCACTCAAGAATTCAAGACCCATTAAAACACCCTAAAGGAAAAACTAGTGTTTAGTTTCATGATTTCCCCTCGTTTTTCAGTGCTTGTCAGGTTCACTAGGCTCAGTGCACTCATCAATGCTCATTTCAACTTGATAAGCAAATCAGCCAGAGTTTTTGGTCCATTAAATAACTACTTATAATTCATAAATATGTTGACACACATACAGAAGTTATATTGAGTGGTATGGTATAATAATAAAAAGAACATTTTCCCGAGTAGAAAGGTGCCAGAGCCTCATATAATATTGGGCAATGTGCGTGTGCACGTGCTGCAAGGTATCTGTGTGCTTGAAAAATATTCATTCTTTCAGTTCATCAGACACCTTAAAAACACTCAGGACCAAAACTGAAGGCAAAGCTTTTCCTCAGGTATCATTTGCACCATTATCACAAAAATCCATGCAAAAGCCATCCCACAGTACAGTGTGGTTAGTCAAACTTGGAAACCTTGCTTGGGATTTTGTGCATACTGTAATTATTGACAGAAAAAAACCCAAAACAAACCAACTTACTTCAGTGTAGGGATTTAAATTGTCAGATAGTGTAAAGGATGGCAAAAATTATTATATATATCCAACAAACCCTTTTCCCAGGCTGCCTCCAGAACCTGTCTGTGACTATCTGAAGAAAATCTTAATACAAAATAGGCTCCAAAACCAAGCTCCATTTAAAGCACCCTGTGGATACATCTGCTGGTGAAAAAGAGAACAAGAAATAAAAGATGCAAATGCTTGGAGTGGGTTTTTTTCTTGATAAATAGGCTGGAAGTGTATGACAAATACCAATTATCAGGTAACATCTCCATGTGGAATGAAAGGGAACCCTGCCCAAGGCTGCAGGGAAGCGGCAGCATCGTGTCTCAGGGGGAGGACCCAGTGGCACAGGTGACAAGAACACCCCGGCCTGTCAGCCTGAAGCAGGTGCTGTGAGTCACAACACGAGTTTTTCTTCCCACCACAGTGTATATATCAGGGTTTTTTGTTGTTGAATAACAACAGGTAAAAAAATAATTCTAGGGAATGGTTAAGTCTGGTGGCTTGTGAGGTTTCCAGCTGATCAGGTAATGGTGTTGCTTCCAGAGAACCAGCTGGAGCAAGGACTCCTCTGGTGCTGGACATGGGATTCATGCTTTGGTCAGACTGGAGCTGAGCTGGGCTGGGACAACTGGAGCTGGGCTGGGCTGGGCTGGTGGAGGGAAAATCCCAGTCCCAGGCGCCGTGATGCTCTGCATTGAGCTGGCAATGAACCCGTGGGCAGGGACAGGGCTGGACCTGGTCCAGGAAAAGAGCTTTCAACACAATTCCATTCCCTTGTAAACGTTCAACCTTCCCCATCTCTCTGGGCTTTGCAAAGACTGCAGGGTTATTTACTAACCTCTTGGTATTCTACTACTCCTGTAACTTCACCATCACAAGGACAGGAGTAGGAAGGATGGGAAAACTCAGCAAGACCTGAGCCCAGACCCCTGCAGAAGGCACCTGCACATGTTCATGTTGAGTGTGCAACGAGCAACGGACCAGGCTCCAGCACTGAGTCATCCCTAGAAACATCCCAGGGCAGGTTGGACAGAGATCTGAGCAACCTGGTTGAATCAGGTTGACAACTTCAACCTGATCTGGTTGAAGATGTCCCTGCTCACTGCAGGACTAGATGACCCTGAAAGGTCTCTTCCCACCCAAACCAGTCTGTGTTTCCATGATTCTATGAGTATTGAACTTGCATTAATGCAAAGGTATCTCAGAAACATACTGGAGGAACTTTGCATTCACATCCAGGTTGATTAACAGATATCAGCTCTAGGAACAAACCCAGGGGACACTTGCAGAGGGGTCAGCACAGGCTTCCAGCCCCGAACCTGGCACTGCAGCCCTAAAACCACCCTGAGCTCCAGCAGTGACTGCAGCCCCGAGGCAGCTCCCCACCACCACGCACCACCCCAGCCAGCAACTTCTCCCTCCTTCACCTTGCTCAGCTGCTCCAGGGCTGGGACCAAAACCTCAGGAGGGAAAGGAGGTGATTTCTGCAAATAAGAAGGTAAAAAACATCACTCCTATAGCCCAAAGGGAATTTGCATTTCCAATACAGAATTTGATTTCTTCCTTGTTTTCCTTAAAGCTGAAATTATTTGCTAATAGGAATATCTGCAGCTATGTCGTGGCACCAAAGACAGAGACTGATCTGGGGACACCTCAAGAAAGCAGAAGCACATTGTCATTAAGAAACCAGTCACCTCCCCTTCGGTGCACCACTTGGCAGAGCCCACCAACCCAGGGATAACAGATGGGTGGGAATTTCATCACAGGCTGGCAGGTCCGGCACGGTACCTGCTGGGAGGGGGTCTGGGGGGAAGATAAAAGTGACACCGTGTAACGGGCAGGAGAGGTCTGAACAGCCACGTGCATTTGCACAGTAGCTAATGAGCTACTCTGCCCTGGTGAGGCCACATCTGGAATATTGTGTCCAGTTCTGGGCCCCACAGTTCAAGAAGGACAGGGAGCTGCTTGAGAGAGTCCAGCACAGAGCCACCAAGGTGATGAAGGGAGTGGAGCATCTCCCTGATGAGGAAAGGCTGAGGGAGCTGGGGCTCTTTAGCTTGGAGAAGAGGAGGCTGAGGGGGGACCTCATTAATAATTATAAATATCTGAAGGGTGAGTGTCAGGAGGATGGGGCCAGGCTCTTCACAGTGGTGTCCAGTGGTAGGACAAGGGGCAATGGGTGTGAGCTGGAACACAGGAGGTTCCACTTAAATTTGAGAAGGAACTTCTTTCCTGTGAGGGTGCCAGAGCCCTGGGCCAGGCTGCCCAGGGAGGGTGTGGAGTCTCCTTCTCTGGAGACATTCAAGACCCACCTGGACGCCTTCCTGTGTGAACTCATCAGGTGTTCCTGCTATGGCAGGGGGATTGGACTGGATGATCTTTGGAGGTCCCTTCCAATCCCTGACACTGTGATTCTGTGAGATCTGAAATCCTCAAAATCCTTGGAAGTGAAGCCTTTGTGGACCCAGGGCATACAGCCAAACCTTCACAAGAAGACAGTCTGATTCACGCTTGTACCAGGAGCTATCCAGACCTCGCAGTTTTGACAGCAGTGGGGGAACACGAACAAGAGCAGCACAATGAAGATGCAGATAAAGCTTATTATAAAGCCAAGCATTCCTAATAATTTTTAAGATAATGCATAGAAGTTCATGGTCATTTAAGTAAAACAGTCAGAAATAATTGGCCAGGCATGGAAAACACAACGGTGGGCAGAAGGAAGGACAACACAAGCACAGCAGAGAGCGTGTGGAACGGGAGGAAATTAGGCAAAGCGGCCAATCTGCAGATAAAATAATGTCAGTGTCAGCGTGGTAATAAGAGTTATCAGCTTTACAGAAGGCAAAATGTATTTTTCTTGCCCTAACGGCTTAATTTCCTTCACAAACCTAAGGAACAGCAAAGCCAAGAGCTGGCTTAAAGGCAAGTCACCCTGCGGTCCCAGCAGCCCCGGCCAAGGCAGCGCAAGGGAGCGACCGCGCTCGCCGTCCCCTCTGATTATCTCCTGGCTGCACCCTGACTGCTGTCACTTGCACAACCCATTATTATTATTTTTTCCCCCCAACCCTGACACTTTCTCATGTGTTCTGCAGGCTGGCATACTCCTTATCCTGAGCCTTGGCTAATCCTGCCTTTGAGGGGTTTTATTCTGTCGGTGCACGGAGCAGTGTGGAGAGCCCGCTGGTATTATCAGTGCAGACAGAGCCGGGGAGGTGGGAGCTCTGGGTGTTCCAGCAGCTCCTGCCTCACCCAGGCTCCGTGCCCAGGCACGCAGGGCTTTCAGCTGAGGAGCAGTTAACAAGACATTTCAATACAAACCTGCTATGAGTCGACAGCTTTTGCCTAATCTGGCTGCCCAGGTCGCTGCGGCTGCCAAAGCCCATCACAGATGTTCCAGCAGCTGTGTGCTGCGGCAGAGTCACGGCTTGAGCAGCCCCAGCTCCCCACAAGGTATCAGTGGGGTGAAAGGGGTGGTGTGGTGGTTGCACTGGGCTGCAGCCAAACCCAGCCAATCGCTCACTTCCCTCCCAGGGGACAGGGGAGAGAACTGGGGGGCAAGGGTAAGGAGACTCGTAGGGGGAGAGAAGAATGATTTAATAATGGAAATAAAAGAAAACGTAAAATAATAATTATATTAAAGTAATAATGGTGATAATAATAGTAATACAATATGCCAATGAGTGACCCCCAGTGCCACTGCTCACCACCCACCGACCCAGCCCGGCCCGTTCCCAGAGAACGATCCCGGAGCAGCGACAATCCCGACCCGAAACCGCAATCCTGGGAGAGCCAGAGCCCGAGCGAGAGCCAGAGAGAGCCAGAGAGGAAGAGCCCCTCATGGATCTCCTGCCCATGGGGGACAGGAGATGGAGCAGCCCCTTGGCAGAGCCCAATGCCCATGGAGCTGATCCATGGCAATATTCCTCGCCCCCTGACATTTTGTTCCTGCAGACTGGCAAAATACAAAGTCCTTTGACTTCCAATGACAATTGAAAACATCGCTGTGTTATCAACATTCTTCTCCTAACAAATCCCAACTGAACCCAAACCCCAGTGCTGTTCCAGCTGCTGAACAGAACCAGCTCTGGCCCAGCTCACACCAGGACAGACTAGGTGCAATCCAACCCTACTCGGGGAGATGCTGAGGAGCCTCTGCACCCCTGGTAAGCCAACACTCCCAGGCTTCATCTATACTGTCCCCTAAAAAGGAGCACTGCTGAAGAACCTGACTGTGGTGGTTTCACCCACAGCTCAGACCATGGGGTCCTGCACTCCCTCCTCCCACCCAGTGAGACGGGGAGAGAATCACACCAAAGTGCTGGTGGGTTGGGATGAGGACGGGGGGGGCTCACTCACCAGTGATGGGCACAGGCAAAACAGACTCGACTTGGGGAAGAAAAACCTTCTCCCTTGCTGCAAGTCCAGGCCTCAGAAATTGTGTGAAAATCCCAGTTCCTACTTTTCAGCCTCACTCTAACCCCTAAAAACAATTGCTACTCTCCATTTTCAGTTCTTTGCCCAAGGCTCCTAAAACATCATACGGGGACTTGGGAGCCTCATTTGAAACAAATTGTTTAATTAAAATAGTAATTTTCAGCCCCAAGAGATGTAAACTATTAAAAAGTTGCCAGGAGGGAGATCTCCTAATGGAGAGCAATCAGCAATTACAGCCAATCTGCTGCAGGTTCTCCACGAAAAACCACCCTGGAAAAGCAGAGCAGCCGCGTGCCAACGGACTGTTCATCACTGCAGACAGCGTTTAACGCTGGACAGGTTTCTCCTTCCATAAAGGCTCAGCAAGTGCACTTCATTTTCTCATGTGTCATCAAGTCATTTTGATATAAGAGGAGAGATCAGCACAGGGAAATGGAAGAAACAAATCTCCTCTCTGTTCAATTGCTCTTCAGCACCTGAAACGCTGGGCATGGGGAGAGCGGGGATACAGATGGAAATGTTTTTCCTCATCAAAGTGAACCCTCTGTCTCAGAAAATCCTGCTCTTTTTCTCCCAGGTACCCAGGATTTCAGGAATAGTCATTTGGGATGTACCAGGTTTCAGGAATATTTAGAAACTCCAACCAAATTCCCATTTCTGTTTTCTCACACAAGGTCAAAAGTGAACATTAGCCAACCCAAAACTAAGTCATAGAGCCACAGACTGGTTTGGGTTGAAGGGACCTGTCAAGGGCATCCAGTCCAACCCCCCTGTAGTGAGCAGGGACATCTCTAACCAGACCAGGTTGCTCAGAGCCCCGTCCAACCTGACCTTAAATGGTTCCAGGGATGGGGCTGCTACCACCCCTCTGGGCAACCTGGGCCAGGGTTTCACCACCCTCAGTATAAAACATTTCTTCCTTTTATCTAAGCTACATCTCCCCTCTTTTAGTTTACAACCATTTGCCCTTGTCCTGTCGCTACAGGTGCTGCTCAAAGTCTGATCCCATCTTTCTTATAGGCCCCTTTAAGTATTGAAAGGCCACTAGAAAGTCTCCCCAGAGCCATCTCCTCTCCAGGCTGGACAACCCCAACTCAAAAAGCTCAGGGGCTTCCTTTGAGAGCTAAATGTGAGCAAAAAGATCAGGCATTTAATGTTTGGTTGGTTGTTTTGTTTTTGGGGGTTTTTTTCCAAATTGCAACATGGAAAAAAACCACCAAGGAACAACAACAGCTTGAGAGGCGAGTTATCTGAGAGCCACCTGCCTGCTTCCCAGTTAACCTTCCCTGGTTGTATTTCTGGCCTGTACACAGGTCCACTGGAAGAACAAACCTCAGAAGACAAAAAAAATCACTTGCCATTCCAAGGGTCCACATTTCTGACCAACACCTTGCCCATGTCTCAGGACTGAACCTGTGCCCTCAAGTTGAAGGAACCCGAGCTGTGCTCTGACGTTTGGAATGCTTCCTATGACAGAGACACCTTGGGTTGGTGTCCTAGGTTGGAGCACACTGCTCTTCACAGACCCAACAGCCTCAAAGGAACATGATCAGCTGGAAATAAATCCAACAAAAGACTGACATGTAAAATAATTAAAAAAAAAAACATTTTTCTAGTCTGATCTGGAAGTTTACCTGCTGAAGTGTGTGTCAGTGTCCAGCAGCAGCATCTCTACGGTCCCCTTGGAGAAGCAAGCAGGCAGGTGTGGGGTGTCTGTCTCCCACAGTGTGCAGACATCTCTCTGCACACACACAGATGTCTCCATAGGCACCTTCACATATAGATATAGGTGTGGATTATACACTGACCCCGGGTACATCTCCAACATTCCATACACTCACCACATTCAACTCATCTGAAGAAAAGCATCCTACTTTAGAAGCCAGCAGGTCAACTTTTCACTTTTAGGTGGCATCATCTCTATTGAAATAATCCAGGATGCCCTATATTTAGAAACTAAAATTAACAATAAATTAAAAGTCATTTTTTAAACGTGCATATCAAAACCGTGCTAGTGGGGAAAACAATTCCATTTAATACTGACAAAAAAAGAGCATGGTAGCAAGTTTCCTGGGGAAAAACAAAACAAAACAAAGCAAAACTTTGTCAAAATCAAAACTCCATCTTTTTCTGTAAATAACATTCAGTTATTCCTTGTTTTTCTATTCAGGAACCACAGAGTCTCTGCCACCCACAGACCCAACGGAGGAACACATTCCTCTGAGGAGCAACTACCCATGTCAGCGTGGTGACCTGAGAGAGACAGCACCAAGATGAAAGCATTCTTCTTTTTCAGAACCCCCTTCTTGCCTGACTCAAGCCTCATTAAATGCAGAGGGATGTTAACCACACCTTGGAGCCTGTGTTGCACCAGGCCCTTTTTCCCCCAGAAACACAGACACTGTTCATTAATAACGATGTCATCTGCCTCTCTTAGCTAATGAGCACCAGCAGATGACACTGTGTTTCACCCATGGCTATACTGTAATAATTAACTACTATTAAGTAGAAATACTAGGGGTGGAATTACTGGAGAAATCAAGACTCTTAAAAGAATTCCACTGAAGGGTGTTTAAACAGACATTCCACAAGGGCAAAGAGATAAATCAAGTTTTCCCTGAGCAATCTCTGTGACAACAGGAGAATACTAAATAGAGAGCGTAAGGGATGTGTTGTAGCAAAATGTTTTGCCTTATTTTTAATTTAAATGTGGTTATATAGATGAAGAGCCTGGAGGCATCAACCATTGCCAATCAAAGCTTACATAATGAATAAATCTTATAAGTGTACTGAAATCACCACTGCCCAGCATTGCTGGAGTCATCTGAGGATGAATTTTTTCAGCACAGACATGCACAAAGTCTCCTTTTTTAAAAAAAAAAAAAATTAAAAAAATTCAAAAAAATTCAAAGAACATGATTTCTCTTTGGCAAAGAAATCCTTTGAAGCAGGCCAGATAGCCTTTGAAGTTAAAATAGAGAAGTCATTTCATATTCATTCACACATTTTTCCTCCCCCTTCCTAAAAAAGAAGACATATAGCTTAGTGAAAAATTTATATCATGGAATAGGGGGTCTCATCTCACGACATAAGGAGCTTTCAAGCAAACAAAATGCCATTAAAATGGAAGTGTGTATATCTTTGGGTGTAAATCAAAGACACCATGAACTGAAATAGGGGGGGAATGGAGCTTAATTATTGCAGATTAAGAGCTACAACCTGTAAGTCAGAGTACTGCAATGCATGGGGGGAGGTGTGTGACGTGGGCTGGTAAATATGGGCTTTTTGGAGGAGCTGTCTCCACTTAGCAACCCAGCTTAGACTTACCACAGCTGGGTGAGGTTTCTCTGCTGAGTCACAAAGGCTGTTACAAACTCAGTGGAAGTGGCAGATGCCACAGGGTGCATCAGCAGCAGGATTGGAGCCCTGATCTCCTCCTCCTTCCCTTCCTACAAATGCATTTCTCTCCTTTACAATATTTCCCAGGAGTCTCCCATGTCAGATTTTCCCATGTCAGATTTTCCCATGTCAGAGATTGTCCCATGTCAGAGATTGTCCCATGTCAGAGATTGTCCCATGTCAGATTTTCCCATGTCAGAGATTGTCCCATGTCAGAGATTGTCCCATGTCAGAGATTGTCCCATGTCAGATTTTCCCATGTCAGAGATTGTCCCATGTCAGAGATTGTCCCATGTCAGAGATTGTCCCACGTCTGTCAGAGATTTTCCCATGTACGTCTTGCCAGAGCCTCAGAAAAATGGGAATGGCTGATCTTCCCCCAGAACTTAAAGCTTTGGGATGGTTCTCTCTACAATGATGAAAAATCCCACAAGTTCAAGAAAACAATCGCTAAATATGGGTTTCTACTTCCATAAAATAGCTTTGCTAAATACAAATGTTCACTAACAGAAAGTGTTTGGCTGCCACAAATCCAAGGCTGCTCAAAAGACACTGTGGAGTCAATAACCAAGCAGTAAAAGCAGCAGCACACATATATATGGGGGCAGGGTACATAAAAAGCATGTTTTGCCATTTTTTAATGCCTTCTTGAAGAGTTGCATCCTTTTTGTTTAGCCATCTACCCTGCACAAAGTCATATCTCTGTTCAAACTCTGCCTGACTCTGGTAAGTGTCTCTTCTTATTCCCCAATCCACCATTTTCTTCTACTTAAAAATCCCTTTAAAAAATAGAAAAGCAGCTTGAACTTTTTACCTGAGCTGTCCAGTGGAAGAAACAATGATGGGGGTTTTTATATCCTCACTACTTTAATCTCTTTTTATGTATACTTGGTGTTTAGGAAGAGGGAGATAGTCTTCTTTATATATATAAAAAAAAAAGGCAAATAAATCACATAATGCTCATAAATCTGTGTTTATATTGGAAGTAGAAGTAAACTCACCCAAGGTGATTTACTGCCTCCTATAATGAATGTAACCATTAGGTCCTTAGATTTTATTAGCATTATAGGAATGCTATAATGCTAATAAAGGAACATATTTTATGTTCAACTATTTAAACACCTGTAGAAGGTAAATGCAAAACTACTGTAAATATTAAGCATTCAATTACTTCAGGCTATTTAAAAATTCACTGAAAAATAATTTCCTGCTTGTAGCACCATATATAGCCAAAACCTGAAATTCCTACTTGACCAGTGAGCCCTGTGGATGTGATGGCTTTATCTGGAGTCCAGATGAAGAAACAAGTGCATTTCTCCTGGAAATGGGCAGGACAGCCACTGACCTTTGGAGCTCTGACAGTTTTGGGCATTAATTATGTCCCCTCATGGCCAGGAAGGCCACCAGTGTCCTGGGGTGCATTCAGAAGAGCATGGCCAGCAGGTCAAGGGAGGTTCTGCTCCCCCTCTACTCTGCCCTGGTGAGGCCACATCTGGGGTGTTGTGTCCAGTTCTGGGCTCCCCAGTTCCAGAGGGACAGGGAACTGCTGGAGAGAGTCCAGTGGAGGCCACAGAGATGATGGGGGGCCTGGAGCATCTCCCGTGTGAGGAGAGGCTGAGAGAGCTGGGGCTGCTCAGACTGGAGAGGAGCAGCCTGAGAGGGGACCTGATCAATGTCTGTCAATATCTGAAGTGTGGGGGCCAAATGGATGGGGCCGGGCTCTTCTCGGTGGTGCCCAGTGCCAGGACAAGGGGCAATGGGCACAAACTGGGACACCAGAAGTTCCAAGCTTAAGGAAAAACTTCTTCACTGTGAGGGTGCCGGAGCCCTGGGCCAGGCTGCCCAGAGAGGGGGTGGAGTCTCCATCTCTGGAGATGTCCAAACCCACCTGGACACCATCGTGTGCAACCTGGTGTAGGGAACCTGCTCTGGCAGGGGGGTTGGACTGGATGATCTCCTGAGGTCCCTTCCCACCCCCCTGTTCTGTGTGTGTGACCATAGTTGTGTTCTTTCCTGATGGATGCCAAGATGATGGTGGAAGATGAAGGGAAAGCACAGACAACACGAGCTGCTTCAGGGAGTGCATCCAAAATAAAATGAACAAAACCAACCATGAGGGTAGAGGAGCAGGAAGATGCAAGTTCAGGCAGGACTCTGCAAGATAAAGCAGGCAGCCCTAAAAATGTCCTCATTTAACATCTCCCCTGTTCACACACCACAACCATCAGGACACAGAAAGAGCCACCTTCTCCTAGATGCAGTTATGGTCATTTTGAAGTGTTCCAAGTTTAGCTCAACCTAAAAATAGTGTTAATTACACTAAAAGCTCTTTAAACTGCATTGCCATGTGGGGTTACATGGGAGGATGGGAGAGTATTCCTGTGGATATGATGTGATTTTAATTGTTTGATTAATTAATTAATTAATTAAACTAGCCAGCCATGATGCTACTTTATATTCCAGAGCTTCAATAAGGAAAATGCTTCCATTTTGCAAATGAATGTCCTGCAATTGATAGCACTGCTTTGAATGTGGTGTTCTCCCACTTAAATCAAATCAAATACATTCCTTAATGGCAAACCAAGGTTTTTCATGTGACCTTCCAAATCTGAAAGGACAAAATTCAGTGAGAAACACCATGGATGATGTCATTTTATTGCAAAGCTGCTTATGCCAAAGCATGGTACCAGGGTACCATTAAATGATTTTTAAAACATTTTTTAATTTTTTTTCCCCTTTTTAATCTTTTTTTTTTGTTAAAAACCCCCCAAATTTTTTCCTGAATAGAAAAAAAATTCCCATAATTCCACCTCCCCCTCCCCCACCCCCCCAAAAAAATTCCTAAAACAACAAACAAACAAACAATAAAACTTGTTGGAAAGGGGGAAAATTGGGGGGGTCTGTACTTGGCAGGAGCCCTCCCCAGGGGGTTAATAATGAACCTCATCAATTGGGCAGTAGTTGGGCAGATTTTTATACCCAGAACTACTGAAATCTCCTCTCATTTCCCCATTCCCAAAGTATTTTCTTTTACTTTGTGAAAACCAACAATTACACTTAATTAGTTCTGTTCCTCATACCCCCTCTAACAGACTTTTACCTGTGGGCTCAAGAGTCAAACATTTGTAATTGGGCAAGTTGAACCCAATGGTGAGCTAAAATGTTATAAAACCTATGAAAAAATAAAGAATTAACGAGTGTGGAAAAATCAGGATACTTAGTCTGAGTTTTGTGCTTAGCTTTGCCACAGATGAACAAACATTGCCTTTTGCAGTTTTTCTGCCTTACTATTGAAGTGAGAAATTAGTTGCAGAAAATATTGATTTGAGGAATAGGTACAGTTGGTTTTTGTAGATTCCCTACCAATATTCAGGTTAAATTAATACTGAAAGCAGAACTTCCAGAGGTATAATTGCATCCCTATTCAGCTGGTGAAGAAAAAAGAAACTCTGTCCATATATTTTTCTCTCTCTGGCTCATCCACCTTTTCCCCTTACTGTAGGGGGGAGCCAGGAAGGGTATTTTCTAGACTGCACAGCAGCGCAGCACTGCTGAGAGCTAAGGGGTACACAGTGACAGAGGGTCACTCACTTTTCCTTAGCAAAAAGGTTTTTCCAGCAGAAAAATAAAATATAAAATATAAAATAAAATAAAATAAAATAAAATAAAATAAAATAAAATAAAATAAAATAAAATAAAATAAAATAAAATAAAATAAAATAAAATAAAATAAAATAAAATAAAATAAAATAAAATAAAATAAATCCATCATATATCTGCTATGAATCATTTCAAACTTTGTCCTGTGCAACTACTGAATACTCTTCCCATCACATCCACACTTCCCTGGGAGCTCTGAGATTTCCTTACATCTTTTTTCCCCCATGATGGATTTGTTTAAAACCTCTTCAGTGAGGAATCCCAGACTGGATCCTTAAAGCTCATCCAGTTCCAACCCCCTGCCAGCAGCAGGGACACCTTCCACTAGACCAGGTTGCTCAAAGCCTCATCCAACCTGGCCCAGAACACTTCCAGGGAGGAGCAGCCACAGCTTCTCTGCCCAACCTGGGCCAGGGTCTCACCACCCTCACAGTGAAGAATTTCTTCCTCACATCTCAGCTCCATCTCCCCTCTGCCAGTTTCAAGCCATCAACCCTTGTCCTATCACTTTCTGCAGGCTGGTATAAACCAAACTGCCTTTAACTACTCAGACACCCCCACCTCATCAGCCTGATCTTTATTCAAAACATCCTTCCCCCCACAAAACAAACCAGAGAGCAACAGCGTGGTAACAGCAACAGCGACGCTGGTGAGATCAGCGAGGGAAAGCACCAGCCTCAACTGCCCTACAGAGAGGGTTTATTTTTGATACAGCTCCTCAGAGGCAGGAGTGTGAATAAACAAGGACTTCCCATCCTTTTATACATCCATTTTTTAAATACCACCCCAAAACAAGCCTGAAGTTCTCAGGAGCAGTGCTGCTTCATAACCAATGCAGCTGTGGAAAATTCCCCCTTCATTTCAGTTTCCAAGCAGGACTTTGGAAGCCCAACCCTAACTCCCACTGAATTTCCTAATGAGCAGGGTGTGCAGCAGCCTCTGCCACAGCTCACAGGTGTGTTAAAATGCCACCCCAGCACGTAGCTTGGAGGATCTGAAATGAACCTGAGATTTTATGCTCACCTTCCTATTAAATAGCATGGGAAACTTAATGCAGATTAATGCATGTTTATACATTTTAATTCTATATTAAAGTGTGTTTTGAGGGTACATAAGAAACATCAGTGGCATATTAACTTATATCAGCTTTAATAAAAAGAAAAATGGACACATTTGCAATTATTCTGCAATTATATGGAAATTCCATTACACGCTAATTACTCTGACAGGTGCCTAATAGCTTCTCTAAATGAGGGGGTGAGTATTTACCCATGGGTATTCTCAATTATTTTGCTTGACCACCTTTGGCCTCTCCTTAAAGCAATGGAAATAGGAAGCAGCAATAACCAGTTTCTGTTCTGGGTTGTTTGGGTTTGTTGGGTTTTTTTCCCAACACAACTGATGTGCTCCTTCCTCCGTGCATCACCCCAGCGCTGGGCTACTCACCAGGAGAAGCTGTTCTGCCTTTGGCAGCACTCCCACAGCTCTAAAAGCTTTTCCAGGTTTGTTCCTGAAGCATCTACGGTCAAAACTTCAGCAGCACTTCCAGCAAAGAGGGACAGAGAAGAGGACCTCACTGTGCCTAGCACACACCAGAGTCACACAGACACAGAGTGGTGGGGTTGGAAGGGACCTCAGGAGATCATCCAGTCCAACCCCCCTGCCAAAGCAGGGTCCCTACACCAGGTTGCACAGGAAAGTGTCCAGGTGGGTTTGAACATCTCCAGAGATGGAGACTCCACACCCTCTCTGGGCAGCTTATTCCAGAAACCCGCTCTCCCGAGCACTCCACCACCACAACCCTCTAACAAACTGGAATTTTCTGTACACACTGCAATACAACCCCCATATGTTTAACAGAGTCTCACTGTGCAAACGCTTCCCAGCCTTGTTTGCAAACACTACAGTGCTGACAAACACAGTCCAGCTCCTGCATCCCAACGAGAGCGCTGCCTGTGAATCTGAGACCTTTGCTGGAGACAGAGACCCCCGCAGTGTTAACCAGGATTAGCTGCACATCCCAAGGTGTAGTCCATCTCAAATGCAAAGTGTTTCTTTATGGCAGACTGGGAATAAAATGAGTTGGTTTCCCTGTGCTGGAAAGCTCTTTGCAAGACTTTCAGTTATTTAGAGGTGATTTACAACTTCTGCTTTCACATGGTGGATAGATCAACAGGAGAAGTGTGGTGTGTGTGACAAACACCATCCTCAGCAGCTGCTTTATCCTAGAAATAATTTTATGTAAAAGAAATTCTACCTTAATTATTAGGGCTGACCTAATTTTCTTTTCCTTTAACGATTGCTTTCAATGGCACAAGACTCAACTTTTGTATTAAGCTCAGGTAGATACTGTAGATCCCAGAATCACCTCAATTGGAAAAGGCCTTTAAGATAATCAAGTCCAACCATGAACCCAACACTGACCAGTCCCCCACTGACCCATGTCCCTCAGCACTGTGTCTACACGACTCTTCAATCCCTCCAGGGATGGGGACTCCACCACTGCCCTGGGAAACCCCTTCCAATGCCTCAGAACCCTTTCAGCAAAGAAATTCTTCCTCACATCCCATCTCAACTGCCCTGGCCACAACTGGAGCCCATTTCCTCTTGTCCTGTCCCTTGGTCCTTGGTTGAACAGACCCACCCCCACCTCTCTCCACCCTCCTTGCAGGGACTTGGAGAGAGATTGGTCATCAATAAGTCACTTAGGAAGACATACACAGAACTTTTATAGTGTGTGCTACACATCACACTTCTCTCCAAGAGGAGTTAGATGTTAACCACTAACTATTCTCTTACAGCAAATATGAATTTCATGGATAATTTGACCTGTGAAATTCAACTCAATGCACGTCTCCACTGCAATTAGGCAGGGCAAGAGCAGCTCAGAGGCGTGCTGACATTAATTTTAATGTAGCCAGCTGGAGCAGGAATAGCAGGGAAGGCACAGCCACAGCACTGAAGCCTACACCACCACCACCTCATCCCACAGACAGGTTTGCCCTGAGCAGCCCAGGTGAGGCAGCTGAGCTCTATCCACTGCAGCCAAAGCTCAGACCCACCACGCAGCCCATGACCAGGAGCAGAGCGTGGCCATTACCTGCCACTCAGGCTCCTTAAACAGAAGCACCATTCTGTGTCAGCATGTAAAAAAACCCAGTTATTTCTCTGTAAAATTGGTACAGCAACAATTCTTGCCATAAAAATGCTTGATGTCTATTTATTAACTTCTTAAGTTCTTAGGGTCTTGGGTTAAGAGGATGCTGAAGGTAACAGAACAAAGCCATTGCATCCGTGCCCTTCCTGACTGCCTTGGAGCACTTCTTGTGTTTTAAAATAATTAGCTCCCCTATAATTATATCTATACATTATTAATTACAGTATTTTAAAAGTGCACTTGAGTGACACTTCTGATGACACAAAACCTTCTTCTTTCCAGAAAATATCTACAGTGGGTGAAGACTGGGACAAGTGTTCCACTAATTTATGTAACTGAGGTGTCTGAAAACAAAACCAAACCGTGTTCTGTGATTCAGACATACATGGAATAAGTAACTCTGACCAGTTCTCATCCTTTGCTCTTTGGAGAATTACTTGCTGTTCTATTTTGTCTGGCAGCTCTCTTACCAGCTCAGTCTTAATACTTTACATCACAACTGCACTGAGTTCAGAACATTTTGTTTCCCCTTTCCTCCTCACAGCCTTGTTTATGCTTTGGGTATTAGTTGAGCATTCTTGCCAAGCTTACTCCAGGGATTTCTGATGGCTCTGAAGCCCAGTCTGTGATCTGAGCACACTAATAGATGAGCTCTGTGAAGCAGTCATTTATAACTAGTCTCTGCCTCAATGTCAACGTTCCAGGGCAGTGGTGGTGTCCCCATCCCTGGAGGGACTGAAGAGTTGCGTAGACACAGTGCTGAGGGACATGGGTTAGTCATGGTTCAGGGGACTTGTCAGTGTGAGGTTAACAATTGGACTTGATGATCTTATAGGTCTTTTCCAATCGAGCCAGTTCTGTGATCCTGTAGTTAAGCCAAAGATGTAACTCCAAACTTTGCTTCTAGCTCAGTTCTACCTACCCAAAGACAAGAAGATTATTTAAAAATCAACCCACTTGAACACCTCTTGGCAAAATTGCAGGACAACAGCCCCCAGACATGATCCCATCTTCCCTGGTGGGGTGTGTGGCCAATGCTGATGGCCAGGACACTGCCATGGGAGCCAACCTGCCAGACCTCAATGTGTGTCTGAGTGGCTGCAGTGACCACAGTGCACACACTCCTTAAGCAAACGCCACGAGCTTGCAAGGAGGAACCAAAGTGCAAGTGCTGCTGGCTCCTGGGGTAGTGAAATGGTGGTGATGCAGCAGATGGGAGCTCCTGTCACCCCAGGATGCCCATCACAGCTGGGGACTGCTGTCATACAATAGGGACAACTTTGCTCCTGCTAGACAAGCTTGAGAGGTGCAATGGCCAGCCTGGGTTGGACAATAACCAAAGTCTCCTTTCTTAGAGCTCACTGCAGTCTTCTTTATTCAGACATTTAGGTTGGACTCTGGTATCTACCACTGCTCACGGTGTTTCCTACCACCTTCTGTTGAGTGCTCAAGGAAGTCAGCAATTCCAGGGAAGTACCAGATTAACCAAGTCCCCCTCCTCCCTCCTTTCCCTCCTATTTTACATTGTACTAAAACTATTCCCCACATCTTAAATCATCTTCAGTGACTTCAGAAGCCCTCTTTTACTACTTCATCTATAATTTTGCACTTTTATGAGCATTTTCACCACTGATGTTGGAGCTGATTTTCTCATGTTCTCTTTGAAACTGCTTCTTCCATAAATGTAGCATTTCTATCATCATCTGCTGAGTAGATGATTTGGTGCAAATGTCATTAAGTGGTATTGGGAGGGTCAAGAGTGCAAATGTTATGAGAAGCAAAGAGGGACAGGAAAAAGAGACTTGTTAATATAATTGTCCCAGATTTTACCATTCTTCATCTCAAAAATCCAACCTCTCCTACGTACCAAGCCACCTATTCCATATTTTGAAATGGAACTATGTATGTCCAAAAAAAAAAGGGGAGAAGCATGGAAATGAGATCTGCTGGAAATGTTCATTATTTCTGAAGGGTAGCTTTGAATTTTTCCCATCTGCCTCTCATATACAACACGATGTGATTAGTTAAAGCAAACGGAGTGCATGAAGAGTAAAAAGCACCATATGCACACCTACATTTCCATCCACATGAGAAATTACTTCTGTATGAGAAAAAGCCCTGAAAGCTCCCATTTCATTCCAGCTTTGAAGCTGTGAACACTGATGAAAACTCTTCAGGCTTTGGCCAACACTCACATTGCTTTTTTAGTCTCCCTTGTATGTACTTTAACATACAGAAATTAAGATTTGTAGCTTAACACAGAGAGGAACCCTGTGAAAGGAGATTGTGAAATTGCCAGTTTTTAGTTCAATGGCTTTGCAATGAGCCAGCAGAAAAACCAAACACTGAAGTGCTGTGGGTTTTCTCAGGTGGCAGGTATGGCTTCATCACTCTACTGCAGTTCCTAATTCCTTGTTGAAATTAGAATGACTGCTGGAGGTGATGCTTTTGGAACTGGGGGAGGCTGAAGGTACAGCACTCACCAGCTGTTTGTGACCAATAGATCATGGAAAAACAGACTGGTTTGGGTGGGAAGGGACCTTAAACTCATCCAGTTCCAACCCCCCTGCCTTGAACAGGGACACCTTCCACTAGACCAGGTTGCTCAAAGATGTACATGGTCTGTCCAGCTTTGTCATCAGGGCATTGCAAACACTGCAAAGCATTTACCAGCCAAGGACTGATCTCTGCCACTTGTGGAAACCACACAGGTTTACCAGGCAAGGATCTCTGTGTGATTGCAATATCTGCCTCCTCTCAGCAGATCAGCATGCTTTCCTGAAATCAGAAGCTTGCTATGTAACATGGAACTATCACTTGAACAGCAACTCTGGAGCAGCTGTCCAAAACCAATATTGCACTCTCCAAAATGCAATATTCCCACAGCAGCACTCGTGCTTTCTAAACCTAGAGTGATCCACACCCACATAGCAAATAAAACCCAGCACCTAGGGCACGATGTTTTGATATCACACAATGCAGAGAGAGTCACTCCAACAGGTTTCCTACAGATCCAGTGTGGAGCCCTGCAGAACTCAAGTGGTTTGTGTATAATTATGGGCTGTATATCCATCACATTATACCAAACAGACCATATTACATCATAAGGGTTATGATGGGTAATCAACTTGGATGTGTGTTGTCCATGGAGAAGTATTGGAATATTGATCAGTCAGGATAGTCACGAGAAGGCATTGAAAAATAACTACCTCCTCCTGCACTTACAAAGAAATAAAGGAGAGAAAGATGACTTTGGAAGTAGGAAAATCAGATGTAACTCGGAGATCAATAGAAAAGCAAAGACTTAAATTAGAAAGACTGTGACACTAATGAAGGATAATACTGTCTCCAGCTCTTAACAGTGAGAATGGAAGCTCTAGGATGCTGGTAATCACAGTCACAAAGTGAAAAATCTAAACTTTCCACGTGAATTTATGTCAGAGGCAAAATAAATCAAAAGCTTTAATGAGAAAATTAGAGGATTTGAAGGAACTAGCTGTAAGGCATTCAAATCTCTCCTTTTTTGTTGAGAAGAGCAGTCTTGTTGGAATGTCAAAGAGTAAATAACAAGTGAAGTGTCATTACAGTAAAGCTAATGTAAGGCTACATTACAGTATGTCTAGTGTAAGTGTTGTGAATCATCTGCACTTCCTAGCAGCTACTGAATGAGAAACAAGCAAGAAGTGGTGCACTTATACATCCCTATAGCACCCAGAAACCTGTGTTCCACTGCAGTGACCCTTGTTTAAACACAACAACATTTTGCATTGAAGCAGGGATGATCTTTGTCACTCCCACTGCAGCCACTAAAAACATGATATTTTCACTTCATATGACAAAGAAACCTTAAAATATGAACCCCCTGGCAAAATCCCCTTCTCAAACACAGACACACCGGCGTGAGCCTGCTCTCAGCTATTCAGGCACAACTGACATTTCAGGGAAGAGCCTCGGTGGCTGAGGCCAAACAGCTAAAAGCACACGTGTAAATAAAGCTGCATTTCATGGCAAAGCTGCCAGGAGCAGTTCCTGATAACCCAAGGCTCTTCTGGAGTGGCAGCTTCCTCTGAAGGTGGCTCTTAGCTGAAACCTCACCCCTGTAAGACCAAGAAACACACTCAATGTGATTTTCCCTGAATGTACCTTCTCAGTTTTGCATTTTAACCATTATCCCTTTTTTCGACCCCGTTTGTAGTTTTTGCACCGTGTGATGGTGACAATTCCCCCAATTTCAGTACGAACTGCATGAAAATCACTGCCTTTTATTGCTAAACCTCACTCTCTTCTACTACATTGTCAAATTTCTCCATTTATGCACAAGTATCTGGTGTGTTCCATGGCAAATCAGGCATTAGCAGGGTTTATTGTGCCCCTGTACACAGCAGCAGGAGCAAGAGAAGTGTTTGCACGTTACTAAGCCACCAAGCAATCCATTACTTGCATTTTTTTTTTTCCTGTGCAGTTTTGTCAAGTCTCTCAAATTAAGTTTTCCAGAAGATGTTCAATTTTTGCACAGCAGACCAAACAGCTTGTCTGAAACATGGTTTTAATTAAAGTACTTCAGCATCTCAACTCTCTGCATGCAGGGTTCTTTTAACAAAATAAATAATTTATTTATTTTTTTAAAAAAAGGAGGGACTGGGCACTAGACCTGAGACAACAGTGATCTACTGAAGGAAGAAAAGTCATGCAGTCACCAGCAAGGAATAAAGTGTAAAACCAAGCTCCAGACATCCAACATCCTTTTTCTGATGGGACCATCCTTCATCTCCCATATGAATAAAAAAATCCTGCTATGAGCCCTGCACTTGGCAAACAGCAGTTGCTTTCCTGCTCTGAGCAGGACAGAAAGCTCCTCACAGGAACAACTTGGATGATGAGAGAAAAATGCCTAAGAAGATAATGTGGAGTTAGCCCACTCCTCAGCAAGCTGTTGGATATCTACTTCAGGCTCCAAAAGCCCCAGATGTCAGATAGATATCCAGGAACATCAACTGGTTGCACACAGACACGTCAGTAACTATAAAATAGCTGCAGACACCACTGCTTGGACACACAATGTGTAGAGACAAGTTACAATACATCTCAAACTATTAAAAATAATTCAGTGAAGCTCCACAGCAACCTTAGAAGAGATGTGAGAGCTACACCAATCCCCCACCGGCTGAGATGTTCTCTGGAGACGTCCAGCTCCGCCTGGAAAAAGCCTTTTCTTGTCAGTCTGCACTGAGAGTAGTTCATAGATGGGAAAACTGCAGGAAGGACCTGGAGGTGCTGGAGCGTGTCCAGAGAAGGGAACGGAGCTGGGGAAGGGTCTGGAGCACAAGTGTGCTGAGTTCCCGGCTGAGGGAACTGGGGGTGCTGAGCCTGGAGAAAAGGAGGCTGAGGGGAGACCTTCTGGCTCTGTCCAAGTCCCTGCAAGGAGGGCGGAGAGAGGTGGGGCTGGGTCTGTTCAACCAAGGACCAAGGGACAGGACAAGAGGAAATGGGCTCCAGTTGTGGCCAGGGCAGCTGAGATGGGATGTGAGGAAGAATTTCTTTGCTGAAAGGGTTCTGAGGCACTGGAAGGGGTTGCCCAGGGCAGTGGTGGAGTCCCCATCCCTGGAGGGATTGAAGAGTCGTGTAGACACAGTGCTGAGGGACATGGGTTAGTTGGGGACTGGGCAGTGTTGGGTTCATGGTTGGACTCCATGAACTTCAAGGGCTTTTCCCACCACTATGATTTGATGATTCTATAACTATCCACAAATTCAGATCAAAACATCCAATTTAATCTTAGAAAGGGACAAAAGTGTTTCTTCCAGACAGTCAGAGGTTTGACACACATCCTTTTTAACTACCCAAACTTCAATTAACTGCAAGTTGAATGACATATACCTGAGGTACAAAGAAGTGGTTGTTCTCAACAAAAGCATGAACAAGATGGGAGTTTTCATGAAGAGAAAGTCCTTCAGCAAATTAATGTCACAGAAAACCAGAATGACCAATTCTTCACCTTCCATCACTGAAACCAGTGAAGGGTCTGGATGGTTCTCAGGTCTTCAAAACCCAACCATTTAGAAGATTTATCTGAGCAGTACTCCATCATTCAAACCTGGAGAGTGTTAAGGGAAAAAGCTACAAAAACATATTAAGGGATTAGAAAGTAGGACCACAGAGAAAGATCTGCAGAGGTCAAACTACTTAGTTTGTCAAAGAGAAGGTGAAAGGGGAACTTTGATCACAGTTTAAGAACC
Source organism: Caprimulgus europaeus (assembly GCA_907165065.1). The sequence goes on from OU015529.1 coordinate 1,362,527, forward strand.
TGAAAGGATAATGAAAATCTGCTATAGCAAGCACTTCAACCTGAGCCAAGTGAATCTCAGTTTCCAGGGGTTACAAGTGGAAAAGTGCCAGAAATCACACAGGAAAGAAAAAAGAAACCCTTGAAGTAATGGTGTGGATAATTAATGACTGAAGAAAATTGCCAAAGGTTCTCATGGACACTCTATTGCCAGAGGTCTTCAACACAAGACTGAGTGTTTTTCTACAAGAAATGTTCCAGTTCAACCTGAGTCACTGAACCTGGATGAGCTCAGAGAAATCCCACAGCCTGTGCTGTGTGCTGCTCAAACCAGACAGACCTCCACTGTGACAAACCACAACACGAAACAAAAACCACATTTGCACCAATTTTTATAAAAATATACTATTAAAAAGCGCACAGAAACACTCCAGGTACAGAGTATTTCCATTTACATACTCATTATGGTGAACAAAGGGCCACCAGCAAGTAGACATTCTCGCCACTGCTACAGGAACCACGTTACTCCTTTCTAAAGTGACTCAGGAGAAGCATCTGGTGACAAATTTCTACGCCTCAAAATCCATCTCTGCTCTTCCCAGAGGATCAGAGACCAGATCTGACCCAACCTAAGTAACAAAGGTAATTCCCATGTTCAGAAAGACACAGGTTGCCAAATCATGTTCCTCTTCCACCACCTGCTTCCTTGTCTCCCCCACCTCCCCAAGCCACCCCTGTGGCACACAGGCCAGGCTGGCTGAGATCAGAGAGGGTTTGCTAAGCAATGCTCCCAGTGGCAGTTAAACGACCTGCCATCACCAGCTCCATCCAACCCAAATGGCACCTCACTTAATTGGTTCATTAAGGGAATCACTACTGTCATCTCATGTGCTCGTTACAAACAACAACAAATTATTCAAAATGTGGGGTTTTTTTTCCCTTCTGAGCATCTGCATCAGATCTATTAATCACAAGTTGGTTGGCTGTTTCAGTTGCTCATGATCTACCATTTCCATCATAAAAAGCAGATGAAGGAGCCACTTGCCACCAGCCAGAGCTTCCCTTTCTCCAGGATGAGCTCTCAGATTTGTACATTAAACAAGCAGTGGCGCTCCTGAGTTACTATGAGGAAGCTTTTGACCACAAATATATTTCATCCATGGGCAAATCTGGTTTCTATCCAACAAGTTGTCAGTTTGCACAACCTGCCAAAGGCTGTTATTGATGGCAGAAGGCAAAACTGCTATGGAGAAGCCAAAATTTTCAAATTATACACAAGAAAAATCACCCAGCCATAACACAGGTATTATCTGAGAGGGAAAAAACGCTTATATGGGAACTTGATCGAAATATGAAAAACATTCTTTGCCCAAAGAAGCATTTCATACACCAGATCTTATCAGGTAGGTGCAAAATTAGTGATTTATATTAATTTCTAGGCACTGTACCCTGGATTGGGTACCCTCCATTAGCACAGCAGACAGTTGAGGTCTGCAAAGCAACGAAGCAGTGCCGTAGCAGTTTAAACCAGAGCAGCTGTACCTAATGCCCAGTGTCAGCTACCTATTTCCAGCAGCTGATGTACCATCACCCAGGTCTCCAGTTGCATGGAGTTAAAAATCCAGTTCAAATCCACCTTCTCAGTTAAAATCCACCCAAGAGATTTGGCTCTGGACCCACAGAAATGTTTTAACTGACGGCGATTCCCTCTCTCCTGAAGATCAGCAAATTAAAGCACTGTGTGAATGACTATTCCCTCAAAATAATTAATTCTTTACAGAATTAAGTCAATGCATTCTTTACTTCTTGCCATGACATTATTTGTGTTTTCTCTTTTTCAGGGGATGCTCCTAAGGGCCCACCAGGACACCATCGTTCGCTGCAGGTGTTTGTTCCTCCACACAGCTCGTTTTACACCGTCCTCTGATTAGTCATAACGAGTTACCTTCAGTGCACAGAGGTGACATTCTCTGGCTCCTCAGGAAGCACCAGAATATAAATTTCCAATTACCTCTGACCTCGTGGATGATAGACCCAGCTGTATCAACGAGCAGAGACCATTGTACCACCTCGGGTAGACCAGTGTACATGGTCCTCTGGGTTTCTGAGGCTCTCCTGGATGTGCCAAGCAGCAAGACAGTGACTATCCAGCAGCCTGATGCCACTCACATGCCCGGTTGTCCTACAAGGAATGTACCTGTAGACCAGAAGAAAAGGTTTTCACTTGACAGCCAGGCATCTGAGGGCTTGTGTGCTCTGCTGTGGGGCTGGCTGCGGGACACGCTGCCCACTGACACCAAGTAAGCACATTCTCTACATGCCTGCCCATCCAGAGTTGCACTTTTCTGCTTTCAATGATGTTATGTTTCCCTTTTCCCACTTTCTGAGGCAATCTACAGAGCAGCAGAGTTTGAGTGAGGGCGAGGAGTCACGAGGGTGAGCGTGGAAGTATTGCAATACAGAGGGATGACGTGAGGGATGGAGGAGATGGCCCCATGTGACAGATTGGCTGGTCTATCCATGATGATAGCTTTTCTACAGATCATCAGAGCTCCTGCCTTGAAGGCAGATTGTCCAATTCATCTTTGTGGGAGCACCACCAAGGCTCCAGGGGAAGAGGAGAGGTGGTGGGAGCAGCCGTGCACCAGCAGCCTGGCTCCTGGTGGTGGGGCCAGGAGCCAGGATGGGAAACACCAGCTTGGTCCTGTTGGCACCCATGATGTTTGGGAAGCAGTACTGGCACATTGGTATTTTCTACTGCCATATTAGCATATTAGCACTTCTAATGAGCTAATCATTGGAGGGAAATTAATTACAGCAAGAACCAGGGCAATGCTAACAGAGAATCCTGTTAATAATGCTGTGAAATGCACAACAGTGGGGCAAATCATGCTGGCTGGGGGGAAAAAAGTGTTCAACCAGTGCTGAAAGCAGACTGGGGTGCCCCTCAGCTGCCCCTCCCCACAGCAATATTTCTTTGATTTTTAAGACAATTTCTTGGTTTTCAGGGTTCTCTGTTGTGGTGGTTTCACTCCTTTGGCTGCAGCCAAACCCAGTTGCTCACTCACTCTCAACCACAGCGAGTAGAGGAGAGAATTGGAAGGGTAAGGGCAAGGACACTCATGGGTTGTGATAATAATGATTTACTAATTAAAATAAAATTATAATCACAATAACAGAATATACAATTGAGTGATGCCCAGTGCAGTTGCTCACCACTCACTGACCAATGCCCAGCCTGTCCCAGCCAGTGATCCCAGAGCAGAGACAGTCCTGAAACTGCAATCCCACAAGAGCAAACCCAAGCAATCCCTGAGACAACACAACTGTTTTCCAATGAACCCTGGTTAATGTCCTGCCTATGACAGGATATGGGATGGAATTTCTCATTGGCAGAGCCAAATGCCAGTTTGGGGTTTGCTAATTACTGCGCTTCCCCCTCCCAGTCCTTTGCACTTGCAGACTGGCAAAACACAAAGTCCTTGGATTTCCAGCAGCAACTAAAAACATCAGTGTGTTACCAACATTCTTCTCATAACAAATCTCACACTGAAACCAAACCACAGCTATTCTACCTACTGAGAAGAAAATTAACTCTATCCTAGCAAAACCAGGCCATGTGTGAAGTAACAGATCTGAACTGTATTAACTCTGTGCCTGACACACTGGTTATAAAAGACCCCGAAAGCTTCAGCCATTCATATTGAGTGCTTCCATAGAGAAAGAAATGCCCAAAGAGCTGTAAGTCATGTAATTAATACAAATAAAAACACAAAGAATATTCCAACACTGTTCATATTGATAAAAAAAATAAAGAAGAGAATGACAAACTAGCAAAGCTTTGTTCAAACTTTCCTTTTCCAATATAATCTAAAGAAATCCTACACTACCACCAGAGACATGATATTACCAGTCAAGATTAAACAAAACACCAGGCAGGTTTAATTGTACTGTGAAGCACCTAGACAAAGGGTATTTTCACAAGTAAATGTGTAAAGAATTCTCTTTGTGGATATAGACAGTGTATTTAGGGGCAGGAGGCATCTTGAAGCCAATAACATGATACCACATATCACAGCACAACATCTCAGGAGCTATCTTAGTTGTCATGATATTTAAAATGTTCTGGGGGTGTTTGACTCATTCCAGCACCAGCACAGCTCTAGGTGTGTACAAACACAGGAACATCGAGAGCACAGAGGCAGGCTGAGCCCTGCACCCCATTTCCAGCCAGCTAGGGAAGTGGGTCAGACCAGGGTAAGTGTGTGTGGAGAAACTCTCCAGCCTCCTACATTTTGTAGTGTAGTGTTAAGTAGTTCTTTAAAAAAATCCCATACCTCTGTATCCTTTGTCCTTTAAAATAAATATATAAAAATATATATATATATGCAGTCCTTTGGTGCAAGTCATCCTGGGTGAGCAATGGATTAGTGAAGAAAAGCATCTCAGGTTGCTATGACACCTTTGCAGTGTCACCTTCTTACACAGGATCAGAAATCAAGTAGCAGGTTCTCAGTCACCAGGAGCCTTTTTTTGGGGGAAAAAAAAAGTTCAATGCCACTTTAGGAATTAAAGCTTAACCAATTTCACTTTAGGAAAATAGCTAAAACCTTAAATTACATAGTGAAAATTATGCAAGTTCTGAAGAGATTTGCTAGAAGTCTTTGAAATAAGAAGGGAGAACTAAACAAGGTAATTTATTGAGACTTTCAAGCCTCTTTTACAGGGCATTATAAGAAAGCACCATAAAAACAAATTTTCAGAGGGCAAAATGGAGCTGTACTGTGGTTAGAATCCAGTTATGAGAAAAAAAAATGCGTGGGAGTGAGCAGCTGATATTCAACAAGGCAAGAAAACGCTCACCAGAACAAGCTCTTGCATTTAATCCACAATTGGGTTGGAAAAACACTTTAGAGATAAATGCGTGTCTGAGTAGAAGTAATATATCTATTTTCCTTGTCAAACTGACACATCATACATTCACTTTCCCTGCTCATACGTGGTGAAGAAAAAAATGTTTCACTTTTTTGACCACTGAAAGAGAGAAGAAAGCGAACTTTTACTTTTTTTTTCCCTTTTTCATGCTAGTATGCAAGACCAAAAAAACAAAAAAAAATCCAAAAAACCCCCAAACCCCCCCCAAAAAATCCAAATTAAAACCCAACCCAAACCAAGCACCGCTAGATCAGTCACCTACCCTTTGAGAACTGCATCTACTCAGTCTGGGTGACTAACCCATCACAGCATGTTTCCATTCATTCATTCCAGAAAAGCCACGTTGGAACAGCCAAAATGTTCAAAGAGAAACAGCACAGACGAGTTATGGGCAAACACAGCACGACTGGTCCACTTCTTGGAAGAAAAACACAAAGGACTGTTTGAGGTTACAATCTATGACCAAGTCACTAAAAAAGCACCTAATAAATGTCATTATTTTTGCCATTTATTATTATTTTGCCATATATTATTATTATTATTTTTATTTTTATTTTTATTTTTATTTTTATTTTTATTTTATTATTTTATTATTTTATTATTTTTATTATCTCCCTTGAGAGCCATTTCCAAGGCTCCTAGTGAGAGGTGAACAAGCCACTTGCACTGGTTGGCTTTCTCCTTGTTTCCAAGGTAAGATAAACTTGGATGACCACCACCTCTTGATCACCAAGCACGAGGGCTGAAGGAAAAGCCAGTCCATAACAAACTACTGTCAGTTGAGTCATGAAATAGCTAAAACTAGAAGATCTACTGACCTTACCCAGGCAGGGCTAAGTGTTGAAGGTAGATAGCTGTGTCCTCCAAACTGAGGGCACCCATGTGCCAGTTCAGCATTCAAAAGAAGAAGGGAAGAACTGGAAGTACAAAGGCAAGAGGTTCAGCAGGCACACTGACATTTTGCCTCCAAAAACCAGAGAGCAGACATGAAAGAGCAACAGATGGAAACAGACCTGGAATTCTTCAGGGAAGGAAACGTTTTACTGGTTCTGCTTTGTTTGAGGCAATTCACTGAAGCACGTTGGATGGTGTTAACACAAAGCACGCTCTCACCTCCTGGCTAATGGTTTGGGTCAGAAGAGGTGATCTCAAAGCCTCCTTTGATGCTGCACTAAGGAAACCTCAGGTGACTACCTCCTGACTTATCTCAGCCTGTTCTGCTGCTCTTTGGCCAGGTTCTGGGTTAACTCTAGCCTTCCCCTAACTCTAGACTAACCCTTAACCCTGGGTTAACCCTAACTTCAGCAGAAATGCCATCACCAGTGGGACACCTCACTCCAATTGTGTGGCCAATATTCCTTGCGGAGTCTGCAATGATCAACTTCAGGGTGAGGAAACCTACTCCAGAGGACCCTTCAGTGGCCAGATCAAAACATGGTTGTACCAGGTGAAAACCCAACCATGGCTTCTTCATTCAGAAATACCACAAAGTACTTTTTCAATTTAAAAACCTTTTCCTTCATCCCTGTCCTGCTCTTCTGCAAGTGCCCTCTTGCCCACACACCTTGAACCAGGGCACGCTGGAGTCTTCCCAGGCAATGGCCCAGCCTTTCACCTTTAAAGTTTCTTCTAAGAACACATTTAAAGAAGGGAAGATTTTGTGCATAAGCATGCAGAAGTTATCACCACCTTGTCTGCTAACAACAACCCTATTATTACAAAACCATTTGCACAAATCAAACCTCTTCCACTCCAGGACTCTCACAAAGCCGTTGCCTGATGTCACCAGACATCCATTTCACTCTTCTTCACCTTCCTTTTGTTTCCTGGCTGCAATATGGTCTGTTTGGGCTCCTTTTTGCCTCTTTCATTTGTAGTCTGCTTGTTTAAGATTATTTATAGTTAGAAAGACATACCTGTATCCATACATATGTCATTTTGCTTTGACTACGTGTGGCTGTGTTCCCTCTTCTCTCTGTTCATTTTTTCTCTCTTTTCCACCTTCTCTGCTTTCACTTTTCTTACCTTTTCCTTCTCTTTGCTTTCTTGCACTGCACTTTTATCTCCTCCCCATTCTTTCCCAGCTTTCTCAAAAATCTCCACATCTACAAGCCAGAAAAAGCAAGAAGGCAAAAGCAAAAAGAAACTGCGAGAGCTGGAAGGGTGACTGCAAAAGAGGGGTTCCTACTGTGATAAAATATACTGTTTGCTACAGCTCTGTCCCTCTGCTGTGGAATAGGATTTTTAAAATAATAAAAATAATTCAAGCATTCTTGTTGTTTAGTAAAAATTTAGGCAGAGGTTTCTCAGTAGTCACCGAGACATCAGTCCTGCTGGGAGCCACCTTCACAGGACCAGCACACGAGACTAATTTGCTGTAATAATGCCTTCAGGTTGTGATAAATAAACCAGATTCAGAGCTATTTAAAGTAAATGTTCAGCCTTCAGAAAAACACCGAGGCTGGCTGAGGGAAATAACATCAGCCACGCAGGAGGAGGCATTCTGCTCTTTGCATTAGCACGGGGCAAAGGGCCACGGCACATCTTTGTTTTCTCATGTATTATTCTCATTGGAGAGAACTTTGTGGCCATCAGTGTTTATTAAGCTATTACATTAATAATAGCTTTTAGCAGGAGAGTTCTTGACTGATTTTGAGCCAGTTCCAACTAAAAATGGTGTGTTCTTTCTGTTGGAGAAACCATTCTTTTCTCTGTTACTCACAGAATATTGAGCTTTATTATCAAGGTAAATCTCACAACATGCTAGTGAGGAAAAAGACCTTTTAAAGAAGAGAGGAAGTGTAATAATTTGTGTCTGACCATCACCAGCTCAGGCAGATTCGTGGCACTCTGCATCCCTTGTACCTCCTTCTACATTCCTCCTCAAAAACTTTGAGTGGGTAAGCAGGGAAAATTTAGCTCTTTGAAAGTTTTTAGGTATTATTTGATGGAAGCAACCTGGGAGACATCTGACATCAGTGAGTTTTGTCAAGTTTCAAAGAGAAGCAGCGCTGTATTACCAGTCCTGACTAGTGAAACTATGACATGTTCAACCCTGAGAAAGGAGCTTGTCCTCCAAGTCATAACTCATCAGATAAAACACTCCTTTAGGATCAAAATGAAATTTAGACCTGAAAGGCACATTTGAAACCTCTCTCTTCAACAGGGCAGAGATGATCTGTGCAGAACTATTATCTGGAAGAAGAAATTAGTGTACTATCTCGCTCTACTCTGAGGCAGTATTTCAAATAATAGCAAGCTCCTGAATGGGTTCTTTTTCTGGGTGAACATTGGTGTTTTCTCCTGTTAAAGACTCACTCCAGGCACTGCAGCAGGAAGAGGGACAGCACAGAGACATCACCCACACCACTGAGTGATCTGCACCTCCTGCCTTCTGCCCTGTCAACACCAAGACACACAGTTCCTTTCTCATTTTGTGCTGCCTAAGTTAACAATTACCACTGAAGTCATTTCCTAGGGTGTGGAGGTCAGCAAAGCACCGGGAGGAATCATGGCTAATGAGCAAGGCATCGCTACTGCAAACTGAGAATTGCTGTAAGGCAGTGGAGAGCAACACATCCAAACTGGCCATAAATTCACAGCTGCTGAAGGGTCCCTCTCCTTTCACCAAGGGCAGGGATTTTTGGGTTAGGATTTTTTAAAAGACTAAAGGCTTAGAGCTTTTGAACTCAGTCCTACCACCTGCAAACACATCCTGAACTCACTGTGTTTGCCAACAGAAGCAAAAAGAAGGGCTTAGAGATTCACTTTTAACTTCCCTTGCACTTCTACCTCTTAATCCATCTCAATAACTAGTTTCAGCAAGTTAACTCTGTCTTAACTCTCAGCAATGACTTCTCAGAGGGAAATGCCTTCTTTGCCTCTGTCTACTCTGCCGGAAGTTGTCTTGAGGAGCTCTGTACCCTGGAGACCCCAGATGGAGACAGGACAATGGAGAAGATTGCCTCAGTTGATGAGGATTGGGTCAGGGACCAATTAAGCAACCTGGACATCCATAAATCCATGGGTCCAGATGGGATGCATCCACGAGTGTTGAGGGAGCTGGCTGAGGTCATTGCTAGACCGCTCTCCATCATCTTTGCGAAGTCGTGGGGAACGGGTGAGGTGCCTGAGGACTGGAGGAAGGCAAATGTCACTCCAATCTTCAAAAAGGGCAAGAAGGAGGACCCGGGTAACTACAGACCGGTCAGCCTCACCTCCATCCCTGGAAAGGTGATGGAACGACTCATCCTTGGTGCCATCTCTAGGCATGTCAAGGATCAGAGGGTCATTAGGGGCAGTCAGCACGGCGTCACCAAGGGGAAGTCGTGCTTGACCAACCTTCTAGACTTTTATGAAAACACGACCAGGTGGCTGGATGATGGCAGAGCAGTGGATGTGGTCTGTCTTGATTTCAGCAAAGCATTTGACACGGTCTCCCACAGCATCCTCGCTGATAAATTGAGGAAGTGCGGATTAGATGAGCAGGTAGTGAGATGGATTATTAACTGGCTGGTGGGAAGAAGCCAGAGAGTAGTGGTCAATGGGGCGGAGTCGAGTTGGAGACCTGTGTCTAGTGGAGTCCCTCAGGGGTCAGTACTAGGACCAGTATTATTCAATATATTCATAAATGACCTGGATGAGGGAATTGAGTGCACTGTCAGCAAGTTTGCTGATGATACCAAGCTGGGAGGAGTGGCTGACACTCCAGAAGGCTGTGCTGCCATCCAGAGAGACCTGGACAGGCTGGAGAGCTGGGCAGGGAAAAACTTGATGAAATATAATAAGGGCAAGTGTAGGGTGTTGCACCTGGGCAGGAACAATCCCAGGTTCCAGTATAGGTTAGGAAATGATCTCCTAGAGAGCAGTGAAGGGGAAAGGGATCTGGGAGTCCTGGTGGACAGCAGGATGACCATGAGCCAGCACTGTGCCCTTGTGGCCAGGAAGGCCAATGGCATCCTGGGGTGCATTAGAAGGGGTGTAGTCAGTAGGTCAAGAGAGGTTCTTCTTCCCCTTTACTCTGCCCTGGTGAGGCCACATCTGGAATATTGTGTCCAGTTCTGGGCCCCACAGTTCAAGAAGGACAGGGAGCTGCTTGAGAGAGTCCAGCGAAGAGCCACCAAAATGATTAAGGGAGTGGAACATCTCCCTGATGAGGAAAGGCTGAGGGAGCTGGGGTTCTTTAGCTTGGAGAAGAGGAGGCTGAGGGGGGACCTGATTAATGTTTATAAATATTTGAATGGTGAGTGTCAGGAGGATGGGGCCAGGCTCTTTGCAGTGATGACCAATGATAGGACAAGGGGCAATGGGTGTAAGCTGGAACACAGGAGGTTCCGCTTAAATTTGAGGAAGAACTTCTTTACAGTAAGGGTGACAGAGCACTGGAACAGGCTGCCCAGGGAGGTTGTGGAGTCTCCTTCTCTGGAGACATTCAAGACCCGCCTGGACGCCTTCCTGTGCGAACTCATCTAGGTGTTCCTGCTCCGGCAGGGGGATTGGACTGGATGATCTTTCGAGGTCCCTTCCAATCCCTAATATTCTGTGATTCTGTGATTCTGTGATTCTGTGAACTGTGTGGTGCAAGGAACCATTCAAGACAGGCAGTTCTCCAGTCCACCTTCATAATTTCACTGAAAAGCAAATTATTCCAGCCACAGCTGCTGCAATCCAAGAGTGGGGCTGGACTAGGGGGAAAAAAGGGAAAAGCATTTGTGAGCTCCATCTGTGGAGTATTCGTGTCACCTCTGCTGTGTCTATGCTGTTGCCCAGCCTGGTCCCTTGGGAACTGCAGTCTCTCCAGCCCAACCCCTGTGTGCTTGTCAGGAGGAGGTGACATCACCGCAGACATGGAAAAAAGAGGAAAAAAAACACCTTTTTCTGCAAATACAGTGAGTGGTGATGTCAAGCAGGTGGTTCCAGTCCTTGCTCAGTTCCTACTAAGTAAATACCCACAGCAGCTTACAGCCAGTTCTAGAGCCAGCCCTCGAGTGACAAGAATTGAAAAGATTTCCCTGATATTTTCATCCCAGAATATCTAGAGCCAGAGCACTTCAGTCCCACGATGCTGTCCCTCTCCCACCCATCTCCTCAAAACACACCCAGTCTGTTGCATGGAAAAAAAATCAGCCAAGCAAGGATGACATGGTGTGGTTGGTCATTTCCACCAGCAATGCAAGTTCAGTTTGTGCCATCTAAAATGGTTAAAATAATAATAATAATAATAATACAGAAAGCAACACAGCTGACATTTAAAATAATTTGATTGATGTTAAAGCCTGTGGGGGGAAAAAAAGAACCATGGAGCTTCAGAAGGGGTAGGAATGGTACTCAATGAATTAAAGAATTTGAGACTTAAAGGTCTTAATACTGGAGAGAAAACAAAAAGAAAAGAAAAAAATGAAAATGCCTCCTAGGAGTTTTGTTCCTACAAAACAACAAAACAATAACAAAAAAAAAGTAATTTTATTGAGGATGCAGTTTTAAAATGGTGAGAAATCCTAAAAGCCATAATACATTCTGGCTAGAAAACAAATTGTCTCCACAGTATTACAGGATTTAAAACAAGCAGATTTTGTCAGTGGATTTAGCATGATGAATCAGGTAAATTGGAGGCTGAATCATCACTATATCCCCAGGCATCTGCAGTGAAACAGGATGGAAAGGAAAAGAAGAAGTTAGAGAAGCACCTAGAGGATGCTCAGGAAATCACAGGCAATGCTGAGTGGGGAAAAAAATAAATCACCCTGATGTGGAATGTTTGCATCAGGTTATTTAATGACAGGTGGCATTGGGGAGCTATGAAGGGGTAAAGCAGAGGAGCACCTGAACACCCCAGAGCAGAGGCTAAACCCAACCAGAACTGGACCATCAAACACCAGAAACACTGGAAGAACAGAAAGAACCTCTGTGTAAGCGACTGGATGGAGGTCACAAACTGAAACCTCACTCACCACACTGACTGCAGCTGGGGAATTGTGTGACTAAGGAGCTCAGCAGGGGTTTTAATGAGTTTTCTTACATGATTTTTAAGTTAACTACAAGTTGTCGAGTGATAAGGTCTGAGGGGAGACCTTCTGGCTCTGTCCAAGTCCCTGCAAGGAGGGTGCAGAGAGGTGGGGGCGGGTCTGTTCAACCAAGGACCAAGGGACAGGACAAGAGGAAATGGGCTCCAGTTGTGGCCAGGGCAGTTGAGATGGGATGTGAGGAAGAATTTCTTTGCTGAAAGGGTTCTGAGGCATTGGAAGGGGTTGCCCAGGGCAGTGGTGGAGTCCCCATCCCTGGAGGGATTGAAGAGTCGTGTAGACACAGTGCTGAGGGACATGGGTCAGTGGGGACTGGTCAGTGCTGGGTTCATGATGGGACTCCATGAGCTTAAAAGACTTTTCCAACCAAAACGATTCTATGACACATGTGACCCTGAAGGCAGAGACAAAAGCCACTCCAGGGATACAAACCAGCCCCACTCCTTGCTGTGCTGCACACTGGTCCCTGGGACTCCAGGCTGCCAGGAAGGTGAAGGACAAAGACCTGCAAGAGCTTTCCCATGTCAGACACCAAGGGCACAACAGGACTTTTTCTTTCTGCCCATACAAAAACCAGAATGCTGGCTGAGGAATGGATAATATCTGGTGGAAAGGCAGGTTGGTTTCCTCAAGCAAACTACAAAAAACACTTTTAAGTGATCTGCAAAGCTTATCCTGCTGGAATAGGTTGCCCAGAGAAGCTGTGGCTGCTCCTCCCTGGAAGTGTTCTCGGCCAGGTTGGATGAGGCTTTGAGCAACCTGGTCTAGTGGAAGTGTCCCTGCTGCTGGCAGGGGGGTTGGGACTGGATGAGCTTTAAGGTCCCTCCCAACCCAAACCAGTCTGGGATTCTATGGTTCTATATCATACAATGGAAGTGCTGGATGGCAGGAAGGCCCCAGGTACCTCCCATCTGAGCTCTGACTCACTAAGGAAATGCCTTGACATTTACTCTAGAGTCATTTCAAATACTTGCCATTGGAATTTGTCATCTGCGTTTTAGGTCTGTACATCCTCAACTCATGGAAACTCTTGTGCCCAGAAAAGCACACAGAGGACTTGTGGTGGTTGCACTTGGCCAGCACTGGGCTACAGCCAAACACAGCCACTCGCTCATTCCCCCCACACCAAACCCCAGAGGGGAATAGAGGAGAGAACTGGAGGGGAAGGGGACTCGTAGATTGAGATAAGAGCAATTTAATAATTAAAATAAAACAAAACTTTAAATAATAATGAAATTAAAATAATAGTCATAAAAATATGCACCCAGTGCCACTGCTCACCACCCACCCACCAAGCCCGGCCCGTTCCCAGAGAACGATCCTGGAGCAGCGACAATCCCGACCCGAAACCGCAATCCCGGGAGAGCCAGAGCCCGAGCGAGAGCCAGAGAGAGCCAGAGAGGAAGAGCCCCTCATGGATCTCCTGCCCATGGGGGACAGGAGATGGAACAGCCCCTTGGCAGAGCCCAATGCCCATGGAGCTGATCCATGGCAATATTCCTCACCCCTGAGATCTTGCGCTTGCAGACTGGCAAAACACAAAGTCCTTTGACTTCCAGTGACAATTGAAAACATCGGTGTGTTATCAACTTTCTTCTGATAACAAATCCCAGGTGAATCCAAACCCCAGTGCTTTTCCATCTACTAAAAGGAAAGCAGCTCACACCAGGACAGGACTTCCAGTAATGCTCTGTGGGGAGGACTACAACTGTTCCTCACAATTCCCATGCAGCCAGCCTTACCTGTACCTTCCCTGGTGAGAACACAGAACATGGGCTTCAAAAGCTCGGGTCCATAAACTCACAGATCCAACAGTGGGAGCACAGCTGCTGCAAAGCTTAATACAAACAAATCACAGGTTTGTGCCATTTGCATAACAGAGAGAAAGCAGAAAGAAAACTCGCTCAGATCTTGTGCGTTTGAACATGGACTTCAGTGCGACTCTGAAAATGTGATCTAAGAGTGAGACTGCACTGAAAAAAGAAAACAAGCTGAAAGCCCAAGCAGAGCTGCCCTCAGAGACAGCTGAGGAGATAGGACTTGGGGTGCTGGGGGACAAGAACCTCAACATGAGGCGGCACCGTGCGCTGGCAGCACAGAGCCAATACCCGTGTCCTGGGCTGCACCCAGAGCAGCGTGGGCAGCAGGGCCAGGGGGGGGATTCTGCCCCTCTGCTCCGCTGTCCTGAGACCCCCCCTGCAGTGCTGCCTCCAGTGCTGGGGCCACCAACAGCACAAGGACATGGAGCTACTGGAGCCAGTCCAGAGGAGGCCACCAGGACGATGCCAGGGCTGGAGCAGCTCTGCTGTGAGGACAGGCTGAGAGAGTTGGGGCTGTTCAGCCTGGAGAAGAGAAGGCTCCAGAGAGACCTTCCAGTGGCCTCCCAGTACCTGAAGGGGCTCCAGGAAGGCTGGGGAGCGACTTTGGCCAAGGGCAGGAAGTGACAGAACAAGGGAGGATGGCTTGAAAGTGGCAGAGGGGAGATGGAGCTGAGATGTGAGGGAGAAATTGTTTGGTGTGAGGGTGGTGAGACCCTGGCCCAGGTTGGCCAGAGAAGCTGTGGCTGCTCCTCCCTGGAAGTGTTCCAGGCCAGGTTGGATGAGGCTTTGAGCAACCTGGTCTAGTGGAAGGTGTCCCTGCTGCTGGCAGGGGGGTTGGGACTGGATGAGCTTTAAGGTCCCTCCCAACCCAGACCAGTCTGGGATTCTATCATTCAGCTTGGGCACTGAGACAGGGTGACTGGAGGGAGAGAGGACATGTCCTCAGCCCACAGCCACTGTGCCAGCAAACTGCACATGTCCACAACAAAGCAGCAAAAACACAAACTCACTTGGGTTTAAAACTTCTCCTGAGAAGCCTTTCAACCTTCAACCAACCATCAGCTCATTAGCAAGAGGTCAAAGCCACATGGTATTTAACTTTGGATTAAATATCACTCTCACTGTCAGCAGGAAGCCGGGACATTAACATATGTCTTGTCGTGTGTTTTCCCTTCCCGTTACATCTGATTAATTATGCCTCTTTCTGAAATCTCTGCTTAGACTTTATGTGAAATGAAAACCCACATCAACGGGGAGAGGAAAAGCCTCGGGACAGAGACAGCAGCAGGGGGGAAATCATTCTTCCTTCTCCCCAAAGCTCTGCCCTCTATTTAGAGGGCAGCAAAACCTGCAGTTTTTGCCCAACCTCCTGGTTTTGTCAGGATAAAAGAAGGATTTTCTCTTGGTTGAATGTTCCTTTCGTTTTCCTAAAGGCTTCATTGACTGCAAGACTTTGTTAACATGAATACGGGCTGAAAACCAGAGGTGGTTTCCATCCGGACTGGTACTGGTCTCAGTCACAGACTAACACGACTTACCAACTCATGGCAGATGTCCCAGCAGTGCAGATACAACCCTGACAGCTGCTCCCACTTCCACCTGCCAAAACCAGGCCCTGATTTCTCAGTTTTCCCTATTTGTCACTTCTTTTTTACATTTTGCACCGAGTATTCTTCACCTTGGTGACAGGATATGCCAACGCTCTTAAAGCAAAGCAGACTGGTTGCTGGTTCTTCTAGCACAGAGACACTAAAGCTCTTTCACGTGATGTTGAAAGCATTTCCACTAATACTTTGGTGTTAAAAACACTGATTTTTCTTCTGGAAAGTTAGCAATGTTCTGGATGCAGCAGCTGATGGTCACACATCGCATTAATGGTCAACTTGATGGGAAGTTATAACCTCTGACTTTAAAGTGTGATAGCCACTGCTTGAAAACTTGAATTATATCAACTTATTATTGAATTATTTTCATTCTTCCTGTAGAAACAGATGGGCAAGTTCACTAATAACTGAGTGGAGCTTTATAGAGTTCTGAGAGTTTAACTGGGCTGGCAGCCAAACACCACACAGCCACTTGCACACCCCACCCAGGGAACAGGGGAGAGAATTGGAGGGTAAAGGTGAGGAGACTTGTAGGGTGAGATAAGAACAATTTAATAATTGGAGTGAAATAAAATTTAAATAGTAATGATAACAACTATATATATATATTTATCTCAAAAGATAAGTGAGCAGTGCACAGTACAATTACTCACCGCCCGCCGATAGCGATCCCAGAGGAGCAAGAATGAACCTGAACTCGAAACTGCAGTCCCAGAAGATTGAGAACCTGAGTGAGCCATGAGAGAATATACAAGGTAATATGGAATCACAGGCTGGTTTGGGTTGAAGGGACCTGTCAAGGCCATCCAGACCAACCCCCCTGCCGTGAGCGGGACATCTTCAACCAGATCAGGTTGCTCAGAGCCCCCATCCAACCTGACCTTGAATGTTTCCAGGGATGGGGCTGCTACCACCTCTCTGGGCAACCTGGGCCAGGGTCTCACCACCTGCATTTGTAAAAATATATATTGCTAATAATAAGATATCACTACAATAATTAATACATTACTATATTAATTTTTATATTAGTTTTTGATACCTGAAGGGGCTCCAGGAAGGACTTTGGCCAAGGGCAGGGAGTGACAGAACAAGGGGTGATGGCTTGAAAGTGGCAGAGGGGAGGTATTGATTAGACATGAGGAAGAAATTGTTTGGTGTGAGGGTGGTGAGACCCTGGCCCAGGTTGGCCAGAGAAGCTGTGGCTGCTCCTCCCTGGAAGTGTTCTGGGCCAGGTTGGATGAGGCTTTGAGCAACCTGGTCTAGTGGAAGGTGTCCCTGCTGCTGGCAGGGGGGTTGGGACTGGGTGAGCTTTAGGGTCCCTTCCAACCCAAACCAGTCTGGGATTCTCTGATGATTTTATAATACTATGACATCCTTGGCAGCGTGTCTGCACACACACAGCAATCCCTACAAGAGGGGCAGCAGGAAGGACACAGAATAAGCAACTGGCACAAAACCACCCAAATATCATCTGCCATGAAAATCAACAGCAACTCTTGCACCACCAATATCACCTGGAACATTTCTCACCTTCACAGCCGCCTCCTCCTCATTTCTCTTCTGCAGGAGACACCGTGCAGCCTCTCCTGGTCACAGCGGATGCAGCAGGCTGAGCAGCCACCTCCAGAACTCACTGGTTTATACTGGCCATACTGGTTGTGTGTCTGCATGTCCTTACACGTCAGCTGTAATGCAAAGACAGGATTTCAGCCTGTGGTTCCTCTGTTGTGGACTTCAGAGACAAACCCTTGGCACAACCATTCCCATGGACACAGCAGTGCCCTGCCCATGAGCGTCCAGGACTCCACTGAGTTTCATGGAAATTAAGGATTTGTGCATTTTGTGATGGGCTTATTACTCCAGTAAATGGTCAAACATGGGAGTACCTTAGAGATAAAAGTGATTTCTAGGTTGTCAGGAAGTTATTTATTATTATTTTTAAACAGTCCTTAAAGGAGCACAGATGTGCTCACAGCTGAACAGAGGACAGAAGAGGATTTTTCCATTTTTACATTGCACAAAATAATATTGAAATTCATGAATGTAAGAGGCTGTATTTTAAACCAAGCCTACCACAAAACCCAACTATGCTCTAGGCTTCAGAAACATCCAAGACTCTTAAAGTTTTAATTTTGACTACAAACAATCCTGGAAGGTCTCTGATTATATTAATGGCTCTCATCTGTCACTTAAACACAGAGCCAGTTTCTATCATCTCTGTGATCTGCCAGTAAACAATCCTGACAGAACAACTTTAATTTTTACATCTTTCTAATCATTTTGTTATTGCTGAGTTCTGGTTTGGGCGAGAACTCAGTGATTTACAAGTTATTGCTCTGGATAGAGTATATTATCTTAAGCAGCAATGAACACTATTTAATATCTGTGGTGGTGTGCACGTATATGAATTTACATAGCTGGGTGTGTTTTATGAATGAATGCTACCTGCTAAAAATGAACTTGTTCCTTCAGAAATTAATTCCTCTGGGAACAGCAGCTTTCCTTATCTGCTGGAGCCCCGTTCTCCCAGGGGGATGGATGCCTGTGGGTCAGGGATACAGACAGCACCAAGAGTGTGGGGGATGCTCTACAGACAAACATTTCGGGTCCTTAACACATGGAAATAAAGCTATTGCTGACAATGCACATTCTAAAGGTCAGAGGAGAAACTGTAAGGACTGGAGCAAAACAGCCGATTTGGTTACAAAGCACCGTAATCACGATTTATTTGTGCCTGTGCATCCACTCAAGCAAGGGAATCGCAGAGGGCAGTGGTTGCTGATGAGCTCCACACGATGCTCTCTGGTGTGCTCAGCTGTAGTAGATTATTTGGCAGCCAAGAGATTTCTGGCCAGGAGACAGCTCTGGAGCACGGGAGTTACGGAAACTGCAGTTTCTCTAGTTCAGACCTTGGGTTAAAGTGAGTTCACCCCTCATCACTGTTTGCCAAGCATCTTTTTCGGCTTCAACATGCCAGCTCCTGCCCACACAGCTTATCCTGACTGAGGAAATCACTTTGCTAAGCTCATATTGTCTTTTCAAGAGAGCCATTTTATTTTTCACCCGCATCTCCTGATTTCCTCTGTATCCCCTTTAAGACCAGTTGTGCTTCATACAACTATCTCTGCATTTAAACCACCACTCCTCTCCCCTAAGGCAATCTCTAGAGATCACTCATTTTAAAAGCCTCCTATTTTCATAACACTCTCCAAAGCAGAGTGGCTTAAGACACAAAGAAAATCGTTGCTGTAACTTTTTTAGTGCCACTGATGAAGTTTCTGGATCTTTTTTTTTTTTTCCCTAGTTCAAAAAAATAAAAAAGAAAAATGCTGTTGAGACCTTAATGCAGATTTCTCATGTTTTACTCAGGAGATAGATGTAGATGCTCACACAGTTCCACTGCTTTTTGGAAAGTCAAGATTAATTACTCCTCTAAAGCAACTGCCTGCAAGAAGTCCATCAGCATCGACACTCCAACGGCTGCAGCACTTCAGTGGGGAGACACTGACAGATTTTTCTGGATATTCTCTGTTTAACAGCTTAAGTAGCAGCAAAGACTAAGAATGATGTAGATTTATAACATATTTTGCTCCAGAGCACACCATACTGGGCAAGTCAGCCCTGAGACACCAGGAGCCTCCTGGTGCTGTCAGCACAGTGGGAAGAGCTGCTGCTGTGAGTGTGCTGGGTGACAGTTTATTAAGAATAAATCTCATACCTGGGAGAGGAATATAAATTCCATTATCTCATCATGCAAACAATTTTCTAAATTTTCTGTCAGCAGTGTCAATTCTGGTGACACATTAGATGCTGAAGAACAGCAAAAAGTAAAATGGGCTCATTCTCATTAAAGAAAAAAAAAAGAAAAAGGCAAATAAGTGTGGGGTAATGGCAGAACAGCACCCTGTGTCACACCTGCAGACCGAGGGCTGATTTTCACCAGTGTCTGGTGACTCCACCACCTCCCTGGACAGCCTGTTCCAACGCTTGACTGCCCTTTCACTGAAGAACTCTTTCCTCAGATCCAATCTCAACTGCACTTGGCACAACTCAAGGCCATTTCCTCTTGTTCTATCAAATTAGCACAATGGGTTGAAAAAAAAGAATTAAATGTTTACAGGAAAGGGATAAAAACAGAAGAACAACTAAATAACCCCCTATGTTTTTCAATGAATTCGAGTACTCACAGTCCACAGTGTCACTCAACCGCTCTGCAACACACCCAAGGACAAGACTTTGCCATGGGACAGCTGTTCCTCCACTGGGATCTCTTGGACCTTCCACCTAACCATGCCCTTGGAGTCAGAGACCCTCTGTAAGGCTGTGGGGATCTCTGGTCCCATACCAAAATCTCCTGGCACTCGTCAAGCAGGGCCACTGTGGGCACATCCCAGGTGCAGGTGCCACGGGGGGACGTCACCAGGGGTTGGCCTGGCAGGGACTGTGTGAGATTACAGAGCAAAAATGGGCTTGAACTGGATGTCTGCTGATGGGAAGATAGCTTTTTCCATAAATTTTCATAGAGTCACAGACTGGTTTGGGTGGGAAGGGACCTTTCAAGGTCTCCAGTCCAATCCCCCTGCAGTGAGCAGGGACATCTTCAACCAGATCAGGTTGCTCAGAGCCCCGTCCAACCTGACCTGGAATGTTTCCAGGGATGGGGCTTCTACCACCTCTCTGGGCAACCTGGGCCAGGGTTTCATCACCTGCATTTGTAAAAATATATATTGCTAATAATAAGATATTACTACAATAATTAATATATTACTATATTTTCACCACCCTCAGCGTAAACAATTTCTTCCTTATATGGAGTCTAAATTTCCTCTCTTTTAGTTCAAAACCATTTCCTCTTGTCCTATCAGTACAGGTCCCTTCCTAAAATTAAGAACGCTCTGCCCCAGTAAACAGAGCCCTTTCTAGAAAAAGTAAGCAAAAAAAAGAAGAAAAAATAAACAACTTTATCTTTTCATGGCTAGGAAAGCAATCTTATTATTGCAGCCTATTATAACTTTGAGGTTTCTATCAAAAACTTCTCTAAGGGAGATAAATATCACATTAAACTAGCCACACAGTCCCAGAACTCCTGCATTTTAAAATCACCCTGGAGGTCAGAAACTTACACAATTATCTCTACATCTTACACTCTCTTATGAACCTCTCCATCATAAAGGAGCAGTCACTCTACTCAGGGCTGGTAGGGCTCCAAGACAGACACAAAATGTTGGCAGAAAAGGTCTTGCCATAGAAATTTCCAGAGACAGGGGTGGGTTTTGTTGCAGAAAGCAGTATCAGGGTTACCTTTGATTTTTTTAATGTGAATCTTGGGGTGGTTTCATATTCCTCATGAAGTGCATGTGTTAGAAATACTGTTATTGTTTGTGCTGGTGGGATAGGTTTAAATACTCCTGGGTTTCAACCTTGTTTGTAATAAGCCAAGTTAGATTGAATCCATCGGTTTCTGCACACCCAGTAAAGCTTTGGAGACAAGAGAGGATGCTGAAGACTACAGCATGGTGGGGTTTCTTCTCCAAGAAGGACTTTACTACCATAGATAGATGATTTACTTTTTCAAAGATCATTTAGAATAACTAGTATTTTAAAGATTCAAGAGTTATCATCTTCTATTATATCTTATTAAGTAATGTAAAAGTTATCAATTAAAAAAAAAACCACAAAAAACCCCAAATCAAACCAAACCAGAAAAACATTTTTCCAGTTAATTTATCCTTAACCCAAAAGTCATTTTTCCAGTGACAACAAGAAGCCCCATTCTGCTGGGTTCACGTCCCTGGAACAGCTACAGAGCTAAGACCATTTCTGCCAGTCCCATTTCTTTAAGGTTCACCTTGCCTTGACTCACAGCACCGGTTTTGTTGACATAACACAAACACAACAACCCTCTTGCATCCCCCTGCAACAGGAGCAGAACAATTCCACCTCTGACTGTGCACCAGTGATGCCAATCACAGCGCTGTGCTTTGTAAGGAGCAGTTGGAAATGTGATCATTCCTGTTGTTATCTCATAATTATTACACATTCCTCCTTGTAAAGGCTCCTGATGAAACACCCTCTTCTGCCAAAGCATTGCATTTACATCACCCTAAAGAATGGCAGAGCAACGAGGTTTCCTTCCAGGAGCATCCTTTTGTAGCCAAAGATGAGCAGTTTATTCATTTATTTCTCCAATATCTAATTTTCCAACATAGCAAGAGTATCTGCATGGATCCTTTGAGAGAGGGCTGAATTCGAGCCTGCATCATCACAATAAAGAGAAAAAAAAGCAGTGTAGCAATGTACTGGCTGGGCAGGCACGAGCATGAAACAGCCAGATAGACACAAATTTGTGCTTTCAGGAGGAAAAAATTGCCCTGTGCAGATCTGCTGCAGTTAGGCTGCCTCTAACATCCAATTATTTCCAGGTTTTGCTGAAGATTACAGAGTCTGGAGCTCTGATTTCTAATTTCTAGTGGGGGTTTTGGGGGTTTGGTTGGTTTGTTTTGCCTTTTTTGTTGTTGTTTGTTTTGTTTTTCACTGAAACTATGTCCCATCTTTCAAGCCTGACAGCAGCAATTTCAGAGTATCCCCAAGTGCCACAGTGGCCAGAGAAGGGAGTGAGCAAATGCACCCTCTGATATGGGCTCCTCATGCTTTTTTGACCCAAGATTTCAATATAAAAGGCAGCACCCAGGTAACAGAAGAGCTCTTCATGCAGCCACTGGGATCCTGATTTCACTGCACTGAGTTTCTTTGAAATAAAACATTTCCCTGAAAGGGTTTTCCTCACTTTTGTAGCTGATATTAATTAGGGATCCAAGGCTAAGAGCTAAGAACCTCGTACTTTCAAGGCTCTGTCCCACGTTAGCTCGTTAATTAGCACAGCTTTAGTAATTAGTGCGAACATGACACTGCAGATAAGGGACAAACCCAGTCCCTGCACCCCACAAGGGACCACAGAGGAGGTCAGTGTGTGACACAGAACGAAGCCCTCTCTTTTCCACCTCACTGCTGGGACCTTTCCATCAAACACCCATCGCTGGAGCCACCTGAGCCCTGCTGGGGGGAGAGCAGAGGGGTCTTGTCCTCACAGGTGCTCAGGTCATCACACTTGTGCTCCAGACCCTTCCCCAGCTCCGTTCCCTTCTCTGGACACGCTCCAGCACCTCCAGGTCCTTCTTGGAGTGAGGGGCCCAACACTGAACCCAGCACTCGAGCTGTGGCCTCACCAGTGCCCAGGGCAGGGGGAAGAGAACTTCCCTGCTCCTACTGGCCACACTGGTGCTGATCCAGGCCAGGATGCCCTTGCCCTTCTTGGCCACCTGGGCACTCTGCTGGCTCATGTCCAACCAGCACCCCCAGGTCCCTCTCTGCCCAGCAGCTCTCTCCCCACTCCTCCCCAAGCCTGTCTTCTGCAAACTGACTGAGGGTGCCCTCCATCCCCTGGCCCAGATCTTTGATGTTCAACAGGACTGGCCCCAGCACACTGCAGATCATCTGCTCCAACCCAACTCCTTGGCTGTACAAAAGAAATTTCCTCAAAAATACTTCCTGCAGAGAAGAACAGCTCATATCCACTTGAACATTAAAGAATATCAAATCATTATGTATTTTGATTATAGCCCAGCTGCAGCACAGGGCACTGGGCACCATCCCACCTCTGCCCATCCCAGCTGCTTTTCCAGGCACGGTGCAGTAGCAGTGGAAGCCCCTGGCCTTCAACACAGGGAAAAAAAAATAATCTCAATTTGCCCCCGAGGGCGAAGCATTTTGTGGTGTTTCTGTTCTCTCATCAGGATGGTTAGCAGGCAAATTAGAATTTGTCAGCATTTTTGCAGGCTACAATTACATGGCACAAAATGTATTTGTGTGCTGCATGGAACCAAACTGGGGGGACTCACGGTGCAGATCAGTCTCAGCTTTTAATTGGATGCAGTAAATTTAATGAGTAGAAAGGACTAAGACAGCATCACAACGGCAACGTCTAGCACATAAAAACGAGGATGCTATGGAAAGAGAGACTGCCAGCAAGGGCTTCCTTAATGAACAGATACTTGCTCATAAGTGAGCCATTAGAACAGCCCAGGCCAGAGGAACCATCAAGCAACACCAAATAACCACTGAGCTTTGTGTCTCATCACCTGCACTTGGGGTATACCAGGAATCTTTGCAGATACAATGGAACTGGACTTCATCTGGAGGCCACATCATCTGCAGCTGATAAGGAAACCCCAGGCTGGGGGTTCCTGCCTCATGGGACCCACCATGTCCTGCACATTTATCTGAGGAACGTGTTTTGTTGAGGCCATTCTTCCCTACCTTAGTGCCAGTGCATACTTCAAACCATAAATATTTAACAGCCAAACCCATTAAATATAATTTTGGAGAGAATCCCCTCCCTTGACCTACTGGCCATGCTCCTGGTGATGGAGCCCAGGACATGGTTATTGGCCTTCTGGGCTGTGAGTTCACCACATTGCCAGGTCATGTCCAGCATTCCATCCACCAACACCCCAAGTCCTTCTCCCCAGGGCTGCTCTCCATCCCTTCATCCCCCAGCCTGTATTGATCCTGGGGGTTGCCCAACCCAGGTGCAGGACCTTGCACTTGGCCTTGTTGAACCTCAGGACGTTCACATGGGCTCAATTCTTGAGCTTCTCCAGGTCCCTCTGGATGGCATCTCATCCCTTAGGCATCAACCACACCACCCAGCTGGGTGTCATCTGCAAACTTGCTGAAGGTGCCCTTGATCACACTATGTCATTGATGAAGATATCAAACAGTACTGGTTCCAGTACAGACCCCTGAGGGACACCAATTCTCACCCATCTCCATCTGGATATTGAGCTGTTGACAACTCCCCTGTGGATGTGACCATCCAACCAACTCTCCATCCACTGACCAGCCCACCCATCAACTCCTGTGTCTTAGACTGCATTGCTTTGGTGCTCCCCTCACCTCGGAGTCCCATCCTCTGCCCTGTAGCACCTCTCACCACGGGGCAGGACACAGGTTACTGCGCTGCAGCTCCTTCAGAGCTAATCTCTGCTTTTGCTGCCATCAGAGTAAGAAATACCAGTAGCAATTTATTTTCTTAATCTACATCAAAACCTTCCAAAACAGAAAGAATGAAATGAGATTTTTAGCGCTCCACAATTGCTCCAGCGTCAACAAGGAGAAAACCCCCCCTACTCTGGGAATTAATGTTCTCATTCTCCAGCAAGCCCCAGTCAGGGGAAATAACAGAGGCATTAATATAAAATACACTACTTGACCAGAAGGAAAGCATTTCAATATATGTAGAAAAGTGTCTCAAGGGCACACTGTGATAAAATATATATATATATGGTTAAAAATGAATCGTACTTTAATATGTTAACCAGAAACAGAAAAATCAATAACAGCAATTTAAGTGTGCAACCAAGAGAAAAAACCATGGTTGAGTGAATGTTCAGAATGCTCCACTTGATGCTTGGAGTGCTCCACTGCCTATTTTGTATGCTGGATTGGAGCAGATGCAAGATACAGAACCTCAAATGGACTGTAAGAATCCAGAGCTGTGCTGACCCTTTGATCAGCTTTGCTTAGCCCACAGCTACTCAATGTCACTGTTTAAAGGGAAGCAGTATACCAGACCAGAAGTGCTGCCTTTTTTGCCATTTTTTTAATGACATTTTAACCTCATTTTACCACTTTTCAGAACTGGACATGCTAGGCTATTGTTTCACATCTTCCCTTTTTTTTTTTTTACCAGTTTATCAATATTTTCATTTTCAATTCAGACTGGCAGTGCAGGACCTGCACTCTTCTTTCTTGAGTGCTCCTGAGGCCTTTCATTGCAACTCAGAGGAATTATCAGTTGCCTTCCATCTTTTTGAGCCCTGTCTCTTAAAGCAAAGAGATGTCTTGGTGATGGGAACCACTGTCCATTCTCCTGCCATCCCCAACCCTCAGCTCAGCCTGTGTTAGAGGTCCATTGTCATGGTCACCTTAGTGCTGTACTTCATTGCCTTCCCCACATTGCCTTTCATCTTCCTGTGTAATAGATCTGCATGAGATAAGTGCTAGAGGAGCAACATGATCTGAATTTGCCTCCAGATGTTGAACCTAGACTCTATTTAACATGCTCCATCAGGAAACAGAGGTAGATTTTGTGTGATATCCAACACCTTATGATTTTTTACACAAGCTCATTGCATGAAGTCAATTCTCCAGAGACCAACAGGAACATACAGATGATGTTACTTTTTCATGGGCTAGGCTGGGAAGAACTAATTCCTTTGCTCTCAGAAAGTTTCCAAGCCTTGCAGAATATAAAGCAAGAAGGTATTGCCATCATTAGATAGCACAAAGGCCAGCTCATACAGAGACCATCCCTCAGCAGGCTGGAATAAATCCCCACTAACCAAAGTCAGCGCCCCTGACCTCAGAGAAAGCCAAACACTTGGAGAAATGGCATGAAAGGTGGAGCTGATTTTCGTGTAAATGTTGATAAAACCAGGCCTCCAAGGGGAGGTTGCTCACTGGGAACAGCTACACCGTGGTGTTTGATGCCACAAAAGGGCACAGCAGCGCCAGCAAGCTGCAAGGCCAGATGAGCAACGTGGAACTCCTGAGAACCCGTTATTTGCTGAACATCTTGGAAGTGCACCAGAGAGGGAAGTGACAAATTCTAGCACTTGCATTTCAAGGCATGAGGGGCAAGGCCATTGCTTCCTTACTCCCAGTGTTTTCTATTATCTTGTGGCTTTCCTTAGCTGAAGTAAATGCTCTTCTCCAAAAGCACTAACAGAAGACTGAAAGCAACTTTCTTAATACTACTGTCACCTCAGCCACTTCCTAAAGACCTGTTAAAAACTGAGTGTTCCCCAGACATCTTTGCTGTAAGAGCAAAGAGAGCCACTACTGATAGTATCTTTGATAACTCAAAAGCCCAGAAGTCACAGTTGGAACAGTACAAAGGAGACAGAAGTTAGCCAGGCACTATTAGCAGCCGTGAAAAGAGTCGCCGTTGAGTTCAACGTGGACGGTCAACGTTGAGGATTTGCCAACACGGGAGCAGCTTTGTGGCTGAAGTACAGCACTGGTGACACAAAACCAGTCCCTTGCTCACATCTACTGGGAGAAGAGTCCCTCAATCACAGTCCTCTACTTTTTAGCAAATTAATTTAATTGCTGTTTTCTCTACAGACACTTTTTTTCCCCAAAAAAAAGATTCAAGTGAAGCTGTTGGTCAAAAGCATTGTCAATTCAAACCAAATTCTCCTAAATTCAAACCTTCCTTCTTGAGTAAACCTGTCCAGCTGAGGGATGCACCTTTCCCACTCTCTTTATGGTAGGAACAAGAAAAGCTATCAGATATCAGCAGACATCATATGCTTTAGTACCTCACCTACTTCTCCACACTTTTACCCAGTTTAATAGGAAAGAAAAGCAAAGACAACTCAATAGTTCCTGGTGGCACTCCAGAACCTGTAAAGCCTCAAGCAAATTAAAAGTGATTTTACATCATTAAGTAATAATCTATCATGCTCTGAGGATAGTTATGCCTCACACTTGTATGTACAGACAATCATCCCAAGGACCAAGATACTATGGTCATACAGAATTCAGTGATGTGTAAAATAAGGATTGAGGTGAAACAGTGAAGAGATGGAGCATCAGGCCTGTCCTCACCGAGGAGGCTGTGTAGTGCTAACACCTCTTTTCTACAAACAGGCTCAGTGGCAGCAAGACCTGCACCTCTGGTTCATGTTAGTATTGTCGATGCCCTATGTGGTTGTTTAACTTGGACAGCAGCCAGACACCACGCAGCCGCTCGCACTCCCTTCCCCACCCACCCAGGGAACAGGGGAGAGAATTGGAGGGGTAAAGGTGAGGAGTCATGTAGATTGAGATAAGAATAGTTTAATAATGGGAGCAAAATAAAATTAAAATAGTAATTATAATAATTGTGTATATATACACATATATATATATGTATATATATATAAATGAGTGATGCACAGTACAATTGCTCACCACCCACCAATAGCAATCCAAGACAATGAAAAGGAACACTGAACCCAAAACCACAATCCTAGAAGAGCAAATGATCCCTGAGAGAGTCCCCAGTTTTCTGATCAAATCTCATTAAGATCCTGCCCTTAATGGGGTAGGAGATGGAGTATCTCATTGGCAGAGCCAGATGCCAATCTGGGGTTTTGCTAATTACTATGCACCCCGTCCCCAGTCCTTTGCACTCACAAACTACCCAAACATGATGTCCTTGTACCTTATCAACATTCTTGTCATGACAAATCCCACAGCAAACCAAAACACAGCGCTTTCCAGCTACTGAGAAGAAAATTAACTCCATCCTAGCGAAACCAGGACACCCTAGAATGACAGCACATGGAAAAACACCTGATCCCAACCACAGCAGCATCATCCCTCACATTCTGGGGACACCAGCCTTGGTCAGATGCCAGCTGACAAGTACCACACTCCTCTCTATCAGCTTTTCTATGGGTCTTCTTTTTTTTTTTTTAAATAAAAATAACCCTCTAAAATGTTTTAAAGAAAAAAATAAACCCCACTTATAAAGTGACCCAGACCCCAAACCTCACCTGCCTCTCCTAGCAGTGTTACTTACCAAAGCTTTTTGTTGCACACATCTTGGCACTATCCATAGACCTATGAATTGAGTGTAATCAGCTTTTATTCTAAAAAGAAGCAGGTGTTTTTCAGTTTATTACTTCATGGCCTCCCACGCTACAGCATCTGATGGAGGAAAAGTTAGATTTATTGTGTGCTCAGGAATTATTCTCCCACTGTATTAACTACCAAGAGAAAGTGATCTCGTCGGAGACTCTATTACTGCACCGGCACTTCAGCATCTGCGTGCTGCAATGTGCTCTAGGCCCTTGGAGGGGTAAATAATTGATAGGAAACGACTCATTTTTCATCTTTCCAGCTTTTTAAAATCCTTTTTTAATGTACATCAGAGTATTCCTAGAACACCCCAGCGCCAAAGGAGGCGAGTTCTGTTCGGGCAACTCGCTAATCAGCACTATGGCAAACCACACGCACCTCACACTGGATATTCTGATGGGTGCTTAGCAACATGGTCATATTATTATCAATTATTATTATCATTATGATGGTATTTTCCAGAATTACCATGTACATTAATAAAGCAGGAAATTGAATATTAGGTACCTATGCTAAATCAGGAAATTACTTACAAAGCGCTTTGATGAGGGTAAGTTTACAGTCAATTAAGGTTCAGCATGAGAACCAAGATACAACACACAGCAAAAGCAGGTCCTCTGCTTTGTGGCAATATTGAGGTTCTGGAAAAGAGTGAAAAAACTGCAGATAATTGCAAAAAAAAAAAAATTGTAAGATTTTCTTCTCCTGCTTTCCACATCTCCTTTGATGTTCTTGTCTCTGGTTACTATGTAGTAAGTATTTGAAAGGAAAAAAACCAAACAAACCATGAAACACAAAATAACAAACAACAAACCATCCAAAAAAAAATCAACAAAAAAAGTAAAGAAAAATAAGTTAGGTAAAAGAAGAGGCAAGAGAAGAGTGAAGGCCATGTGAGAGGAACAGAAGGAAGAGAATGATCAGATTTCCTTTGCAGAAGTTTTAGGAAAAAAAAAAAATATATAAAAAATAGTGTTGTATAAAGGATCAACCAGACTATCTGCACTTCTGATCAACCCACCCTTCAGAGAGACTACAGAAAAAATCATGCCATTAGCAATTCACTCTGTGCTCCCTGGGAAACCTAATTACACCGGCTGCTCCGCAGCATCACAACCACCCAGCACTGAATCCCCCCTGGGGACGGGTGCACGTGGGGTGATTTACACCACACCCGGGTCCTGCCGCCCTTTGAACTGCACGTGGATCAGCTCAGCTCTTTCCTGCTTTCTTCCTCCAACAGTAATAATTTTATTGCTGTAAAGTTCATAAAATCTAACTGAGGAAGGGAAAAAGGGCACCAGCATCACCAGCATGTTGGCTTCTTGAATGGCAATGAGCAACTGTGCATTAACCTCCCACCTTGTTCACTCCTAACACGTCTTGCACAACTTCTGCAGCACAAGTGTGCTGAGGAGCAGCTGAGGGAACTGGGGGTGTTGAGCCTGGAGAGAAGGAGGCTGAGGGGAGACCTTCTGGCTCTGTCCAAGTCCCTGCAAGGAGGGTGCAGAGAGGTGGGGGTGGGTCTGTTCAACCAAGGACCAAGGGACAGGACAAGAGGAAATGGGCTCCAGTTGTGGCCAGGGCAGTTGAGATGGGATGTGAGGAAGAATTTCTTTGCTGAAAGGGTTCTGAGGCATTGGCAGGGGTTGCCCAGGGCAGTGGTGGAGTCCCCATCCCTGGAGGTGTTTAAAAGCCAGGTGGATGAGGTGCTCAGAGATCTGGTTTAGCAATGGACAGGTAGGGTTGGACTTGATGATCTCAAAGCTCTTTTCCAACCAAACAATTCTGTGATTAACTGATACAGCTTTTCCATTACAGTTTCTCCTGTTTCCATTTCTCCCTCATTTCCATTTTTTCTTTCCCCTGCTGCTGTGCAGCACATCACAGCCCACTGAGGAGCCCCAGATCTCAAGCTGGCAGGAGGAACATTGCCTCTTGTGTTGCTGTTGCCATCGCAGGGCTCTGAATTGCTCAGGCTCTGACACACACCCTCATATCGCTCTTACCCAAGAGCTGCTCAGCTCTCATCCAAATATTTGCTGTCCAACAGAAATTCCCCTGCACACACACCTCCCTCTGCTCTTTGCCTGGTGCTGCTGAGCAGAATGGATGCAGAAGAGCCAAATCCCTTCCAACAAGTCCCCAGCCCCTCCTGCCTACAGACTCGTTGCAGCTACCCCCTCTATTTTCTATGTCTGAGCTCCCCAGTGAGAAGGGTGGGGATGTACTTACAGGTGAGGACAACTGTGCTTCTTGTTCCTTTGCCCTCCTGCATCCAGGTAAGTGAGATGCCTTCCCCCTAAAGCCCCTGGAGATCTTCAGAAGTCTCCAAGGGAGACACACAGAGCAGCGATAAAGGAGCAGGTGAATACCAAAAAAGCTCTGAACTCACCGTTACCTGATTTTTTCATCATTCGTACCTGACACTCAGCTCCTTCACTTTTCTATTCCAAGTCTGGTCTCAGGAATTAAGTGGAAATGTGCAGGGAGCTCAGGAATCACAGCAGCTCCCTATGTCACTTTTCCTCAACACAGCAGCCCTGTAATTCTTCACTAGAAATTAAAATCCACTGAGGGACAGCAGAGCATGAGGTATTTTCTGTGATTTCTTGAAGTTAGAGGGCTGAGTCCCTCTGAGCAGAAATGAAGAATAAATACAACTGGAATTAAACCTCTCAAAGTAATAGATAAATGAAATTTCTTCCTCTGCTGTCAGCTGCTCTGGACTCCCATGAAGTCCTGTCAGACCCAGCAGCACTTTGCACGCCTGATGCAAGGTCCTCACTGCTCAGAACGGACCTGAAGCAACGGAGAGGGGAAGCTGGGTGGTGAGGATGCTTAGGACTAGCAGGACTTCTCTACTCTACCATGTGGTCTAATCACACATTTTCAACCCAAATGAGAAATTACACATTTATCAGCTTTATAAATCAGATCAACCATAGATAATCTATTTTGTTCCCACCATGCATCTTTCTTATCAATAAGAAACTGTTCATCAGTCTACTTCTACCATCAGATCTACTTCTCCCTGTATTGGAGAAAGACAACAGACAACTCAGAACAGTGTCTTGTATCCTATTGCAAAACAGAGATATATGTAACCCAAGAATGTGTGGAAGAGGTTCACCAAGCTGAAAAGGACCCTAGAAAGAATTCATGATTTATAAAAGGATGAGTGCAAGGCAAAAGAAGAAAGTTAAGTCATGAAATGAAGACACATCTAGTTAGGATAAATTTCATTTTCCTGTCTTCTAATTATTTGGGATACCTAAGGAGTCTTTGATACAGATGACACATCCCTCCATCTAAGAAGAAAGGGTGGGAAGGAAATGCAAAACAGAAATAGAGCTGAAATCCAAACACACAGTGACAAGAGATCACCTGCCTCATAGGGAGCACCCAGTTCAACCAGTGGGACCAGTTACAGCACAGAGCAAGGCTGGCACTCACATCTCCAGATGCTTTTATTCACCCCCCTATACAGCATGTATCCAACCAAAGAAAGTGAACTCATGGCCCTTCAAAAGCCAGTGGTAAAACTACTCATTTTAGGAACTATTCCAACACTTGGACTGATCAGAAATGATGAGATTAGGAGTCTTGTTAGATTTTTTTTCTTTTTTTTTTTCTACAGTTTGTCCTTTTTTCTACTCTTTTGCTTGCAGTTACAAACAAACTATTGCCTATACCTGCTCCTGCCAGGTAAAAATTACCTCTGAATCCCATTTCTGCATGAAACTGCAAATAGCAGCAGGTCCATGCTGAGGCAAGGGTCCCTCTGCAGAGGGCAAGGCACAAGCAGGACATTCCTGGGCAAAGTAGGCTGAGAGCAACAATTAAGAGCCAAAATAAAAGGATATAGAACCAAAGCTACCTCTCAATAATCTGACCTGAGGAGGAGATCTATAGAGATAGAGATATATTGAGAGAGATACACACACATATATATCAATGGCATGGAAAAACTAGGTGGCTTTCAAGCCTGACTAAAAATAGACTGCTCAAATTTCTTCCTAATGCCTTTAAAGATAGGAAG
This sequence comes from Caprimulgus europaeus, assembly GCA_907165065.1. The sequence continues at coordinate 1,394,618 of OU015529.1, forward strand.
TGACAGCAGAAATGAGAAATCAGGCTGCCTGTGCTCAAACCACAGAGCAGATGAGGTGGGAAGGGACCCGCAGAGATCACCTAGTCCAGATCACAGCACCACAGTAATGTTTTCCTCCACATCTCAGGTGAACATGTATTTTCTCTCTCCCTTATTATAACACTTCCAGTGTTGGACTGTAACTGCAAACTGATTATTTCCCTCCCTTTACCCCCAATCCAGGCCCAAGCTGACTCTTCTTTACCTGTTCCCCAGAGGTGACTGGAGCTGTTTGCTATGGCAATTTAACATCTTACACTCTATTTATAGTTTAAAAACCTATACACTTCTTTTAACTGCCTCCATCCTTTCACTGGCTGTGCTTTGTGGTTCAGGTTAAGCCTTCTCATATACATGTTATATTCATCTATTTAATAAAGTTTTGATTATGCCATTGTATCTAATATCCTTCTCCCCCTCACATGTTTTTCTCATTTTCATTAGAAAATTGAATTTTTGGAGAGCTTCCTCAAACGACTTTAATCACAAAAGGGCAGTAAATGGGCAGTTTCCTGAGATCAAAGCCCAGAATTTGGGAGAATTCCCCCAGTACCTCCAGCTCCCTTTGCAGAATAGCTCACACAAGAGGCCAGATCCTTCTTTAAGCCACGCAGGTGTGCTGGGGAGTCCCGGAGGGAAGTGGATTACAGCAGATGCCATAATCCCACCCTGCATGAACACAGGGGGTTGTCACCACAAAGACCAGGGAGCACTCTGGCTGTTTCTGCAGCGCTTATCTCCAGAGCTCTGCCTTGCAATATGTCAATTTTCCTGCCAATAAAACAAATCATTGAACCACAGAAGAGAATGCTGTGTCTGGGAACAGCACCAATCCTCTTTGGTAGCCCCCTCCAGTCCCCACACAGCCACAGTTAATTCCCAGTGACTGTTAAGAGCTGTAAATAAAATGGCTCATTCTTAAGGAGGTGATCTAGGAACTGCCCCTTCCAAGGCTCTGATAACAGCTGCCAAAAACCATAACACAAGCTCAGCAGTGCTCCCCACAGCCCCAGAGGGTATCGGTGACTCCAGCTGCAGCAACGTTTTGGGAAGAGGGGTGGAGAAATCACAGAATCCCAGGCTGGTTTGGGTTGGAAAGGACCTTAAAGCTCATCCAGTCCCAACCCCCCTGCCAGCAGCAGGGACACCTTCCACTAGACCAGGTTGCTCAAAGCCTCATACAACTTTTAGCCTTCAATGCCTCCAAGGATGGGGCAAAGGTCAGAAGAGAAGCTGAAGGGCAAAGGTCTGGGGAGGAAATTGCTTATATTTAGCTCTGGTTTTTTTCCAAAAGTGCTGGTGTTCAGTTCCCTCTGGCCTGATCTCAACCATGAGATCCAGAGCCCTGCAGCTAAGCTTGCCATGGCCCTCACCGATCGGTGCTGGGGGGAGAAGGGAATCGTGCATCACTGCAGAGCACAAAACACACAGCAAGCTTGCATGGGGGACCTTCTCTCTCCTACCTCATTTTCAGGGAGGTTTTGTGTCTTGGTTATTCACATGGTAGGCAACTGGCTTTGGTTCTTGGAAACAGAATGGTTTCTCAAAATAAAGAAGTTTAATCTCAGAGGTGGTTCTTGCCAACTGCAAAAAAACCCTTTCTATTGATCCCACTGCTATCAGTGAGGGACCACGTCTTCATTTATTTCAACAGAACTTCTAGAACTTCCTAAGAACATACAAAAAACTTGAACATTGCATGAAACTTAAGACAATTACAACCTCTTCAAGGATCCTGCTGCATCTGTGAGGCACCCAGACCTACTGACAGAAAATGTGTTAACGTTGGCCATTAGAAAGGCTCACAGCTCCTCCCTGCTCATGTTGCCCATGATGAGCAAAGCCAAGTGCTTGCAGCCTTCAAACACTTCTGCTGGATTTTGCTTTTCAGTAGGATTTTTACTGGGGTGTGGTGGTTTCACTGGGCTGCAGCCAAACACAGCCACTCACTCACTGCCCACACCCAGGAGATACGGGAGAGAACTGGGGGGCAAGGGGAAGGAGACTCGTAGGGGGAGAGAAGAACAAAACAATAATTGAAATATAATTAAATAGTAACGATAATAATAATAATAATAATAATAATAGTAATAAAATATGCAGATGAGTGACCCCCAGTGCCATTGCTCACCACCCGCCGACCCAGCCCGGCCCGTTCCCAGAGAACGATCCCGGAGCAGCGACAATCCCGACCCGAAACCGCAATCCCGGGAGAGCCAGAGCCCGAGTGAGAGCCAGAGAGAGCCAGAGAGGAAGAGCCCCTCATGGATCTCCTGCCCATGGGGGACAGGAGATGGAACAGCCCCTTGGCAGAGCCCAATGCCCATGGAGCTGATCCATGGCAATATTCCTCACCCCTGAGATCTTGCGCTTGCAGACTGGCAAAATACAAAGTCCTTCAACTTTCAGCAACAACGGAAAACATCGGTCTGTTATTAACGTTCTTCTGATAACAAATCCCAGCTGAACCCAACCCCCAGCGCTGTTCCAGCTGCTGAGCAGAACCAGCTCTGGCCCAGCTCACACCAGGACACTGGGCAACCATTAAGAGCAGGGTATCTGCTCAGTTCAGTTTCCTTCTGCAGATAAAAACCCCCTCAATGCCCAATATTATTTCAGCACAATATCTCCTGTTTACTTCCATTATGAATTAGCTCACTGCAGCTGTAAATACACAGTAACACAAACACACTGGGAATCCTTGCAGCTTCCAGGCTGCTTTCAGTGAGTTGCCTCACAACGTTGTTTCTCCCTTAAATATCTTCCCCCGTGGCACGCTGATAGAATTCAGCATCATTTATTCAGTCACGTCGCCTACATTCTGGTTTTTGTGCTTCTACATATTTACAGCAGCACTAATCATCTCAGCCTGCTCTCCTTCAGGCTGGAGTGAGATGTCCTACAGTAATCAGTTGATTGTTATTAACCCAGTTCCATTGTGTCTTTGCATAATGCTGCTTCATCTCTAAATCCAGAGTCTAATCAGGTATTATGACATATGTTTAATTATACTGCTTGTGTACTTCATAATAATCCTATTATTAAGTGCTTGGGGTTTTATGGTTTAAATCTTATGAAATTTTAAGTGAACCAAAGGATGAGAAAAAGCTGGTTTATGGGTCAGGATCAGGCACCTGACAAATAAAGCAGCTCTGTAGTGCAACAAAACAAAACAAACAACCTCAAAAATAACAACAAAAAAACCAAAACAAACAAAAAAACAAACCCAAAACCCCTCAAAAAAATGTAAAAAAAAATCCCCAGAGGACAGAAAACCACCACTCCCTTCATCACTTCTATATCCAGGCCAGAAAAGTCAAATGTCCACTTTGATTCTGCTAAAAACACACATTTGGGGTTGCTCACCTGAACTGCATTCCAACCAACACCATCCATGGGCAAAGACAAAGGCAAAAACTGCACCTTCACCTCCTCAATCTGCCCCAAAACTAAAGGGACCACAGGCCAGGGGGTCTGCTCTGCTGATGGGAAAACACACTGGGCTTTAGAGACAGAGACCAAGCCCCAGGAGGCAAAGTCACCAGCAAGAGCCCAGAGCAAAGCCATGCAAAGCAGCAGGATGAGAGCTGGAAAGGGAGAGAACCCTTTCAGCAAAGAAATTCTTCCTCACATCCCATCTCAACTGCCCTGGCCACAATTGGAGCCCATTTCCTCTTGTCCTGTCCCTTGCTCCTTGGTTGAACAGACCCACCCCCACCTCTCTGCACCCTCCTTGCAGGGACTTGGACAGAGCCAGAAGGTCTCCCCTCAGCCTCCTTTTCTCCAGGCTCAGCACCCCCAGTTCCCTCAGCCGGGAACTCAGCACACTTGTGCTCCAGACCCTTCCCCAGCTCTGCTCCCTTCTCTGGACACGCTCCAGCACCTCCAGGTTCTTCTTGGACTCAGGGGCCCAACACTGAACCCAGCACTCGAGCTGCGGCCTCACCAGTGCCCAGTGCAGGGGGAAGAGAACTTCCCTGCTCCTACTGGCCACACTGGTGCTGATCCAGGCCAGGATGCCCTTGGCCTTCTTGGCCACCTGGGCTCTCTGCTGGCTCATGTCCAACCAACACCCCCAGGTCCCTCTCTGCCCAGCAGCTCTCCCCCCACTCCTCCCCAGCCTGTCGCGCTGCCGGGGGTGGTTGTGACCAAAGTGCAGAAGAAATTAAGAAGAAGGCAGTGCCAAAGCCTCCATGTCCCAAACCACTGTTTATTTTTGTTGCCTATTGATTTTCTGACAGAATGCAGCAGGACTGAATTTGCCCTGATGGCCTCATCATTCATCCTGGCTTTCAGTTATTAATGAGCATCATGTCCCAGTCACCTGCTGGCAATACCCCAGTGCTCAGAAGTGACTGGCTCCAGCACGCCCATACCTGAGTGTTCTTTGGTTGGATTCAATGAACTTCAAAGTCTTTCCCAACCAAATGATTCCATGAATCCCTGAGCATACAAGTGACCTGTGTCACCGTGGTGGCTCGCTGTGACGCTTCTGCTACACCTGGGCTGCTGCAGGATGGACAAACCCTGGGCTGCTGTCAATGAGGAAGGTGTAGCACAGGTAGAGGTGGGGTTCCAGCCCTTCAGACTCTGCTATTTTGTCCTGCAGGCTGCTAAGAAAAGGAAAACTGTCACTTTTTTTTGTTTTCATGGACTTAAAAATAGCAATAACAGTGCAAGGCTGGTCTGTGGGTGAGCCAGGGGTAAGAGAGCCTCAGCCACCTTAAAGAGAAGTAGAGGAGAGGTTTTGATTCACAAACAATCGTGATTAATCACTATTTACTGTACCTTTTGCAGCAGGGAAAGAGGGTGTTAGGTCAAACTGCTTTGGTTTAACAGCATTTACTGACAAACCAAGCAGGAAAAAATAAACCTCAGGGCTTTAGTACCAAATTTGGAACTACATGTAATTAATATAACACGATTAAGTTTATAATAGCCAGTGGCAATTATTTTATCCAAGTCTGCTTCACATTATACCCACCACATGTATATACTATGGGCTACTTTATACGTGTATACACACCCTCCATGTGCTCAGTGAAGATATTAATGTGAAAATCCAAAAGTCTAAAAATAATCCAAAAGTCTAAAAATAATCCAAAAGTCTAAAAATAATCCAAAAGTCTAAAAATAATCCAAAAGTCTAAAAATAATCCAAAAGTCTAAAACTAGAAGAGACTTCTCCCCAGCCTGAGCTGCCAGACACAAGCTTCTCCAGCTTTAATGTTTATTTCTTCTAAGCAACCTAGTACACATCTACCCTTCTTTCTGTCTGAGGAACACAAGGTTCATGGCTCAATATTTAAGTCTATTTTGGCTTAGGAATAAAGAAAAATGTCACTGCTCACTAGGACAGAGGGGAAGCCAAGCTGGGTCAGTTAAAAAAGCAACTAGTGCCCATCCCTTGTAGGGTTAATGCAATTTTAACACAGGTTCCTCACTCAGTTTTAGAGTTTCCTTTAGTTCTCCTCACTTCTCAGGATCTCCTTTAACACAAAGGAGATCAAACAAAACAAAACAGAAAAAAAAAGAGATGTGACTGAACACCCACTAAATGCTCCAAGAGGACCCTTCCCCACCCTGAAGCAAACCAAGCCCAGACCACCTGCCCAAATCCTCAATCCAGGTAGAGGGGTGAAAAAAATAAATTGAAAAAACCCCAAAATCTAAAGAGTCCTGTGCATCAGAAAGACATCAGAGTGAACAGCATCTTCCTCTGGGAAGAAATGTTCATTTAAACCCAAGGAACCAGGCTGTGTCTGTTGGGCACGGATGGCCAACGGGGCAGCGATGCTGACAGAGAACACTGCACCCTGTTGTAGTTGAAATGCAACGTGGATCTCAATTTAGAAGGTCTAGGGCTTCCAAAAATGTCAGCTTCAAGCATGTTGTAAGAACTAACAAGCATGAAATGAAATCTGGAGAAGCAGGAGAACTATCACATCACATGTTATTTGTCAGGAGCACGGAGCAGAAACAAGTCAGATCCAGTAACTGCCAGCGCCTGATGAGGACACTGCCCAACATGGGCACAAAATCTGAGTGAGCCAAGACCAGGAGCTCAAGCAGGAGAAAAGATACAGTTCTCAAAGATAATAAAATTCTTTAAAGATAAGCAATAGTGAGAGAGCCATTAGGATTTGCTCTCAGGCTGTTTCAAACTGATCCACTGAAGGAGATGCACATAAAACCACAAAGCTCCAGTAGATGACTGCTGTAAACAGCTCAGTAAAATTTTATCATCTAAAATAAGCTAATCCATTAAAAACTCGTAGAAATGGGGAAGAGTAGTGTTTGAAAACGCTGTCATTGGTGTTAAATTGCATAAGAGACCTTTAGGACTGAGGAACCCCAAAAGCTATGGAAGATGGGGTGATGTTGGCCTCCTGAATATTAAAAGATACTTTCTCATTTAACTTGCTCCCATCAAGTATTTTCAGAAGAAAAGGAAGAAGGAGGGAGAATACAGCACAGAAGGACAGAGGGGGCTACTGTACCCATTTCTTCACGTGGCCCTGTAAAATCCTGTGGCAAAGACAAATGTTTCTGTCTTTGTAAACCACAAGAGACACAAAGAAACCCTCAGGTCTAAAAATGATATTTTCTTCTCAGCACGATGATCAGTCCAGACTGACAACTTGATTTTGTCACATCCCATGCTGGATGACTAAAGAGGCAGAAATCTTATTACTGAGATAATGACCAGGGTTTTGCAAAGCTCTTGGGAAGAAAAAGGCTGGAAGATGCTGTAACTTAAACTGCTCTTCATAAAAGGGGGGGAAAACCTTCTGTGACATAGGTGTGCATTCTAATTACAGCTTACCCTTCTGAGGAAAGTAAGTAAATAACAAGTTGGATGTAATAAACAACTTTTGTTCTGGGAATGTGTAATCTGTTTGAGAAAAGTGAGCAAGGACAAGTGCAGAAGTTACCTGTGTTTCCCTCTGAAAGCTCTGGCAATGACCTCTGCTGTGGGCAGGATAAAGGGTCCCCGAGTCTGGTCCAGCAGAGGAACAGTCACCTCTGCACACTGTGCTGATGCTCTGGTGTTTATCAGCACCTTTAAAACACCCCAAATAAAGACCAAAAAAACCCACATTACATGTTCCTGCTCCCAGCCTCAGGTGGCCAGAACCCCAGCACACCATCTGAAGGCAGGTGTTAATCTTGGATTATTCCTGCACAGTTCAAACCCAGGAACACTGCCAGAAATGCTGCTCAATTCTTCCAGCCATCGTTCTTGCTTCGAGAGTTTCAGCTGGGATTTCCCAAAGTGCTGCCACTCACCATCCCCAGCTCCTTGCTAAGCAGTGAAGGAGCTTTTGTCACACCCCAAACTTAGGACTTGTTTGATATGGAGAAGTCATTCACCTGTTGAATATGAGACATCACAGTAACCCTTCCCCATCCACAAACCAACTTCTCTTTTGTTGGGCTTTAAAATCTTGAAACAATTAAATCAAAACAAGACATTTTATCAAATAAAGGAGATTTATTGCCAAAGATGTGGGATCTTTGAATGATCACATGAAACATTGATCTACCAGTTTGTAGCCTCCACTCACACTTGCTCCTCTTCTCCTTTCCCTGCATCCATCATGTCACAGAAAGGTTTTCCCATGTTTCCAAAGCATTTTAACAGGGAACAGCAGCTCTTGTTTCCCCATTTTAAGTCACTTCCCCCTTCCCAAGTGCTCTTGTAAGGAGTCTCCACATCTGTTGTTGCCCCCACTCACAATTCCAGGAAAACTCCTGTATTTTTAATCACAAGAGATATGAACTAATTAATGGACGTGACTTCTTCAGTTCCCCTACATCCTTAATAAATCACCAGGATTTGGTATGATGCCAGAACGAAGCAAAAACCTGGGACAAATAACACAAGCATGTGAAAAGCTAGAAATTAAAGAGAAAAAAAGATTTTACAAGGCAGAACACTCTGAAATGCTACGTGTGTACCTCAGCCTAGAGAAGAGCACAGCACCATGCAGCTCCCTGGATGGAAGGAAGCCACCCACAGTGTTTCATCCCCTGCATGCAGCTGACACCACAGATGAGGTTTCAGACACAAGATGTTCATCACCAGCTTGCAACCCCCTTTATCTCTTCACAGCCCAAGCACACACAAGAAGATAAACCCAGGAGACAGGAGGCATGGAGCACTCAGGTGATTTCCCACTGAATAAAAGGTAGGAAAGACCATGGTCTTGGTCACTATGATAACACATGGATTTACAGGTAGAACATGAAGCATTAATGATCTTGACTTTGGCTTTTTGTCCATGACCACAGCCATCCAGACCCAGTGACAGAGCTCATCGTTCCCATAGGATTGCTCTGTTTCTTCCACTTAAATTAAAATCAAGATGGTCAGAAGCCATCAGATACTTTTAAACAGGGACATTTGGAATGAGAACAAGCAAGAAGCTGACTTTTAGGATCACAGAGTCTCTTCAAATCCACAAATTTCCCAACAATGCTTTAAAAATGCTTTACCTTGCCAGCACTTCCAGAACACAGAATTCTCAAGTGATACCCTAAAACCAGCAATGACCAGCTCTGCACCTCCTTTGCTTGGTGGGAGCCTTTCCCAGCACAAAAAAGAAGTAATCCAAAGGAGGATGGGGAGGTATGACCTGCTCATGTGCTCTAAAGGCATTTGATAAAGTTCTCACCCAGCTAGAGGCTGTAGAGGAAACGCTGTTACCACCAGGTGAACAATAACGTCTTGTCATGGATTAAAACAAGTTAAGAGATAGGAAAAGAGAATAGAAATAAATGGGCAATTCTCAGCAAGGAGAGAGGTTAATAGCAGAGTGCCCCAGGGATCAGTCTTCAGGCTGGTGTTTCTCAATATATTCATTAAGAACCTGCAAGAGGTGGTGAACAACCAGGCAGCAAGAGCGCCTGACAGAATTGTTTTAGGTCAGTGGTAAGGAGGGGAGGCTGGGAAGGAGCAGCCACCAGCACACAAACACCCTGGGAGCAACCCAGGCTCTGCTCCTGGGAAAGCAGCAGGAGAAAGGCACAGAGACATCAGAGCCAGGGAGTCATAAACATGCAGGAAAAGTGGTCAGTGGTCCTGTAAGAACTCACCTGGTGCTGTGTCTGATGTAACACCGTGCACCTCCTGAGGTCCTGGTTTCACCTGGATGGAGCTAATGTTCTTCTCAGCAGCCAGAACAGCGCTGTGGTTTGGGTTCAGTGTGGGATTTGATGCAAGAAGAATGTTGATAATATACTGATGTTTTCAGTTGTTGCTGGGAAATCAAGGACTTTTCAACTTCCCATATTCTGCTGGTCTGTAGATAGGAGGAAGCATAGCCAGAGGAATGGACCCAAACTGGCCAGAGGGATATTCCATATCATATAACATCATGTTCAGTAGATAGATGCATGTTGGCTGGAAAGCTTGTTCTCTCTCTCCCAGGATTGTGCTTTGGGGATTGTCTCTCCTCCGGGATCACTAGCCAGAAACAGGCTGAGCATTGGTCAGCGAGTGGTGAGCAATTGCACTGTGCATCACTCATTGGGATATTCTATTATCATCATCATCATCATCATTATTCTAATTTTATTTTATTTCACTTATTAAAATGTTTTTATCTCAACCTACAAGTCTCCTCCCCTTTACCCCTACAATTCTCTCCTCTGTTCCCTGGGACTGGAATGCGAGGGGTGAGTGAGCGAGCACCTGTGTGGTGTTTGGTTGGTGGCCAGGTTAAACCACAACAGTGTAAAGATGCAAAAAGCATTATACAAAATATCTCCCTTACCTATTACCACCAAGATTTTTTTAATAAGATGCCAAGCAAAAGCTAGCAGAAACAAAGCTATTTTGAAATAACATTAAATCCTTAGAATAGTCCATCATCCCTTCCGTGTCACTTTGAGCTTTGGGCTCACATAGTGCTCCCTGGTCCCCACAAGAGTCTTACAGCACATGCAAAAGATGTCCTTGGGAATCACCTACACGTCCAGCATTTAGAGATCACGGTGTTTTCTCCCTTACCTGCATTAATGGCAGAAGAAATAAAGGCAGAACATCATTCATAGGCTTAGAAAGTGCAAGGAATGTTTGATGACAAAATACTGCAGTTTGAGCTGAGATTCACTGCTGCTCAGGAAGCCTTTGATCAAGGGAGGAAGTCTCCTTCCAGGTGGGAACAAGAAGTGAGGAAAAAAACAGTGGGAATTAGTGCAAGAATGGGCAATGATCCAGTGAGGTAATCTGCAGCAAGAGCCCCTTTGGTGTTGGAGGCAGAGGAGGTCAGCTCATCCCCAACAAAGCTTCATTCCTAAGAAAGAAATACTGCAAAAAGTTTGTGTGCACGTGGCCAGACCGATGAACTATTGTCATTAACACCCACGGGGTGACCAACCTCTGCAGAACACTCGTGTGAACACTTCTGAACCCCTCAATGTCAGCAGAGCACTCCAGCACAGGCAGGAGGAACAAAACTCCATCATCACCCATCAGAAACACAGAGACATGGATTTTCTTAGGAAGCCTAAAGAAAGGAGTCAGATACCCACACATGGGAGTTCAAAGCCAGGCAGCTCACACAGTTTGGAGCTTTACAGAGGTGTCCACGCCAGCTGTGAGTCAGTCAGGATGGGATATGAAGGGTCAGGCAGCCAGATCTGTGCTTGATCCCTACAGCAACACTGCTCCCTTCTCACAGTGCTCCGCTGGGATTACCCACAATCACCAGAAACGGTGTTTTTAATACAAAGACAAAGTCCATTTTCTGAGCTGGCTCTGCTCACAGCTCTCTGCCACCCAGCACACCGAGCCAGGGCTGCAGCAGAACACGATGGCAGCTGAGAGGAGAGAGGATGAATGTCAGCTCTGACAGATTGCTCCTTCAATTGGCTGTAGTCATCTCTTAAAAGGCCACTGACAAACTCTGAGCAGCAGAAGCAAGCTGTGTTCACCTGAAAATTAAAGGAGAGCTCACAGAACTGCCCAGATTGGAAAAGCCCTTTGAGATCATCGAGTCCAACCATGAACCCAACACTGACCAGTCCCCACTGACCCATGTCCCTCAGCACTGTGTCTACAGGACTCTTCAATCCCTCCAGGGATGGGGACTCCACCACTGCCCTGGGCAACCCCTTCCAATGCCTCAGAACCCTTTCAGCAAAGAAATTCTTCCTCACATCCCATCTCAACTGCCCTGGCCACAACTGGAGCCCATTTCCTCTTGTGTTTCACTCAACAGAAGGTGCCTGTGTATCTGATGACTCGTACCATGCACCACAACCTCAGAAAGGCCCAGGTTAATTCAGGTGTTTTCAGAGAAACATCATTGTTCTGAATTACACATAGAAGTTCTCTGAAAATGTAGCATCCTGTTGGCATCAGATTTAATTTACAAGACAAAATATTCTACTGTGGATGATTGTGTTGTTTTCAGCTCATTCATGTTCCTTTACTAGATTGAATCCATCAACCAAAACCTTATACAGTCTTTTTCGGTTGGTAGGTGAGCAGGGGTGTTACAGACAGTGATTATTTCTCACTGAAAAGAGACTTTCTCACTGAAAAGAGACTATCAGCCCATTTCACAGATGGATTGAAAAGCCAACAGACTCCTCTCCTGTTCTGTCCCTTCCTGCAGTGGTGCCACTGAAGCACTGTGCTAGGCAGTGCCTGAGCAAAGCACGTGAAGGCAGGAAAACAACTCTAAACGTGTCCAAATGTTTTCTGTTTCTGCTCCTCAGCAATTAAGCAGCATATGCCTATTTGCTTAAACATGTAAGAGTATGAAAAATGTCATTATCGCTCTGTTTTCCCAATAAAGAGGCAACAAAGGAGCGATTCGAGTGAATTCATCGGGAATTATTCAGCTGAGCACAAAACTAAAGCAGTATGCATAAATATTTGCAGAACTAGGTCATCAACCTCTCCAGGATCCCTTTCTGCAAGGTTTGAGACTTGTTGGCACCCTTTGTGTGGCACCATGCCTGCCTCCCGGAGTTTTCTACAAGAACTTCTCTTTCAGTTATCATTCTCGGTACAAATATATGTAATTTGCCCCAAAATTTGTTTTATATTTGCATTTTCTCAGTAATACATAATCATTCTGGATGTCAGCAAGATGTACTGGTTGTTTATATGCAGACTAAAATTTGCAGAGAATAATTAAGATGACATGGTTCGTTTCATAATGATGTTGCAATTTCATCTTCTTGGAAACGAGTATTCTGTAATCTGCTTTCTTGGTTGCTTTCAGAGGCTGCCTATGTGCCCAGAATGCTGATGCCATCCTGCTGCTGGAGGAATAACGTTGGAGAGATCTCCCCAACACCACCACCACCACCCTCTTGTCTCTCAAAGATCAGCCAGTGCACTAGAGCGCTCCCACCAAAGCCATAATACAAAATAATGATCAGGTGATTAAGTGACAAAACTCATCATAGTTTGAATAATTCTCCTAAGAAACAGCTACAAATGGTTGTGGAAAGCCAGACACCTGATCTGGCAGAAAATAAACTGCCCTTGAGTTCCAGTTTATCCTCAGATATCGGAGGGGTTGGGGGTGGCTGGGCTGAGATTGAGCGATACCCAATTCATAACATCACAGAATTGTAGTGGTTGGAAAAGACCTTGAAGATCATCAAGTCCAACCATGAACCCAACACTGCCAATCCCACCTCTAACCCATGTCCCTGAGCACCTCATCTGCCCGTCTGTTCAATCCCACCAGGGAAGGTGACTCCACCACCTCCCTGGGTGCCTGTGCCAGTGCCTGACTGCCCTTTGGGTGAAGAAGTTTTTCCTGATATCCAATCTAAACCTCCCCTGGTGCAACCTGAGGCCATTTCCAGCACCACCAGTCTGGTGATGTTTAACACATTGAACTCCCACAGCTCTGGATGCACCAACAGTGCAGCAGGACAGTCCAGTGGTGTCCAAATGACCCAACACAGCCACTGGATCATGGTCACTGGGAACTTTCCCAGCTGGGTTCACCCACAGTGTGATGCACCACGTTCAAATGAGCTTACCCAGCCACGCTTGGTCACACTCAGTGGGGACTGTCACAACTGGATTAACGAGTGGGGCAGGTTATTGAGGCCACAGAGTCCAGGTTCTTTGGGATTTTTGATGAGAAATACACTCTGCAAAAAGGAGTGTGGGGACTTCAGAACACAAACCTACAGACACGTGGAGAAACACAAAGTGTAGATGCTTAACAATATAAACCTACAAACAAATTAAGATGAAAGCCAACTCTATAGTGATTTTCTAGGTTTCCCAGGAAGGTTCAAATCTCACCCTGTATGGGGGGAAGAGCAGCTCAGCCCATCACCAGCTCCCAGAATTCAGTGATGGCTCATGATGGGATCCTCCCAACTTGTCTGTGGGGGTATCTTCCCTAACACCCCCCCTCTTTTAGGCCATTTTATACTATTTTCTTATTTTCAGGTGGAGCTTGAGTGACTCCAGTCACACACACCCTTATTAGAACTGGAGTGACGTTGCCTTGCTTTATTTTTAAAGGTCTAGACCAGAGGAAATTCAGAGCTCATGCTCAGTGAGGGGTGACCACACCTTGGAGGTGGGTGGCTTTTGGGCTGGAGGTGTAGTTTAGCATTACAATGATGTTATAATGAGCAAAGTTCCACCAAGGACACAGTTTTAGCAAAATAATGAGAAACTGCAGGCTCAGGGTGACAACCATGGGGCTTATCAGTCCCACAGCACCATCACCTCCCCTCAGCTCTGCACAGAGCTTCGCCATGGGGTCTCCACTCCACTCCATCCTCCAGGCTGTATCTCTTGGAGTCAGCAACTCTGAGGTTCAGCCTGTACCCAGGGAACCACCATGGGTTGGATTTCTCACATACCAACCACACTCTACCCTGGAAGTTTCCTTCACACTGTACTTTCTCTTGAGATGTGGGCATGGAGACATCCCTGAGGGGCATGGAGACATCCCTGAGGGGCATGGAGACACCTCTAAGTCACCTCCAGCAATAATCCCACAGACAGAAACAACCCTGTGCATATCTGGATGCAGGCAGATGTTCTCAAAGCCACAAACACAACCCTTCCTCTACGTACACCTCAAAAAAAAACCCTTTAAAAATTATGTGTACATAATCTTTCATGCTACAGCCACTCTAATTCTTAGTTCTGAGGTATTTCTCACGCATAAGGGAAACACCAGATGAATTTTGCCCTCTGTAGGTGTAAGAAAGAATCTCCCAGAGCGTTTCTCCCGTCAGAGGCAGCCGTATCTCCAGCGATACCTGCGCTGGTGCCTTTTACAGGACACCACGGGAAGCGAATTTGCTCTGAGCATTTTCCAGCTCCTCCGCTCCTCCAGCGCACAGAAGGCTCCATCTAGTGTTACACACACACATCATCCCGGGGAAAAGGAGGAGAGGGGATCAAAAAAGACTGTTGATAATAATTGCTAAAGATTTTTAAGTTAATATAACTGGACTTTCCTGCCTGTGCGTGCTCTGCTGCCCACTGAGAGCTTGAGAGGAAGAACCACAGGCTGGGTTGGGTTGGAAGGGACCTTGAAGGTCACCCAGTTCCAACCCCCTTGCCGTGGACAGGGTTGCCAATTTCACCCAAATTTTCCAGTTTGGAAGAAAACCTCATCAGCCTGTCAGGGAAATCAGGAGTTAACTCCCTCACACCCAGGCAGTCTGGAGCAGCAGCAGGTTTTATCACAGCACCGGGTGCAGGGGGGATCGCTCCACCCATCGTGCAGACCCACTTGTGTCTCTACTAAAGCTTTATACTATCAAAACATGCATATTTTTCCCCAATAACTTATTAACATGTTAATCACATTTCCAAGAACTCATTAATACATTTAAATGTCCTTTTCACATGCGCATTGGTCGTCTTCGGGGGTTGTCTAATGACCATAGAAGCTTTTCTCACCATGCTATTTAGTTGAACTTTTCTTCTACACACACTTAGTCCATTTCTTGGCCTGTTTCCAACACTTCTGTCTCCACAAAAACAGTTTATTCAGCATCACTACTCTATTTTAAAGATTCAACACCTCAAGTCTCCTTATTATCTATTTTATTTATCTGTAAACGTGACTGGGCCCAGCAGGTCTGTCCCTGACTCTCAATGTCACAGTGTTTAAGCAGAAGGGGATGTTCTTTCGGGGTGGTATCAAGCCCATCCTTCCTTCAGAGGCAGAGGTGACACTGCCAGGCTTTCAGAGCCCCTCCATCAGCTGTGACACAAGAATGGCCTGGAACTACAGCTGGGAGAGAAAAACCTCACTGCTGCCCTCCACTTCTGCCTCGGGACTGGGAAAGGAGACACTGCATCTTTCTGGTGACTTTCCATTAAATACTCCCCTAATTAAAATCATTAACTGCATCCAATTTCTCCTTGGACTGGCAGAAGCCTTTAAGCAATGTTCATCTATTGCCAGATGGATTTTTAATCTTAAAACAATATTGCACTACTTATCTGCATGGCACTTGCTCTTAAAAAACTGAATACTTCATATTGTTTTCAAAGCATTTCTTATTTGAGCACAGAGGAGGTGAGATTTGGGTGGCAGTTAGGGGGTTAAATGAGGTTGTTAAATATAGCTGATACCCACAGCAGTCACTCACTGCAGCAGGACTCTCACTTTGGTCACTCAGAGATGTTGGTGCTGTCCTGCACTCTCCTCTATCCACCAACACGTCACTACCACGTCATTTAAAAACAGAGGTTGGGACAGGCCTCTGCATGTCATCTACTCCAACCTGGTGCTACAAGTGGATCAAATCAGACCAAGTTTCTCCAAGATTAATCTCATTGAGACCTGAACACCTCCAAGGATGGAGAGTCACAATATCTTGAGGCAACCTGTTCTTGTTTGACCATCCTCATGCTTAGGGTTTTGTTGGGTTTTTTTCCTCCTTACACCCTAATATTAAAGTACAGGGAAAAAAAAAGAATGAAACTGAAATCTTGGGATAAGCAAGGAAAAGAAAGTAAAAGACAAAAATACAAACAAGCAGAGTGTGAGTGACATCAAGCTCATTGCACCCAAACACTGATGTCAAATACTTCTCCACCAGCAAAAAGGAACCCTCATCTTTAGCAGCTATAGAGCTCAAGCCCTCACTCACCTGCTCACCTGGCAGATGGTAGCTCCAGCACTTCATCACTTCATTCCCTTTATCCCCTTCTGTGCAGAACACGTGGTTTTCCTTGGATGTCTCCTGGCACAGCAACCCCAGCCCTCTGAACGTTCAACATCTGGGGACACCACCTAACAGCACTGCCCACACCACTCTGATTTACAGGAAACGTTAAGGAACTTGGTCTGTACTTTTCTATCCGTAGGGAAGAGGAGTGACTTCGGGAAGAGCACCAGGAAATGCATTTGCAGAAGGCAACGTGTGTGTGTCTGTGTGTGTGTGTGGGTGTGTGAGTGTGTCTGCACACAGAAAGGTGAAATAAGAACCAGCACCTGCACTGGTTATGGGAATCCACCACGTAGCTTTCACCAGCGCTTACCATCCCATGGCTGCTTCATCCCTCGATGAACTTACCTCCCTCAACTTCATCCCATTGCAAGTGCCAATAAACTCTATAGAATCCCAGAATTGGCTCAGTTGGAAAACCCCTTTAAGATCATCGAGTCCAACCATGAACCCAGCACTGACCAGTCCCCACTGACCCATGTCCCTCAGCACTGTGTCTACACAACTCTTCAATCCCTCCAGGGATGGGGACTCCACCACTGCCCTGGGCAACCCCTTCCAGTGCCTCAGAACCCTTTCAGCACAGAAATTCCTCCTCACACACCCACTGTCTCTTCCATTCCACATAAAGCCAAACTTTTTTCTTTCTCCCCAGAGGGATCACCTATCCCTACGGCAGGACAAGAGTTGCTCCTGCAAGGTGGCAGCAGTGTACAAGCCGCACTCCCCCACAGTCCCTTCAGTTAGGGTTCCAGGACAAGGGGCAATGGGCAAAAAGTGGAAGTTCCAAAAAAACTTGAGGAAAAACTTCTTTCCTGTGAGGGTGCCGGAGCCCTGGGCCAGGCTGCCCAGAGAGGGTGTGGAGTCTCCCTCTCTGGAGATGTTCAAACCCACCTGGACACTTTCCTGTGCAACCTGGTGTAGGGAACCTGCTTTGGCAGGGGGGTTGGACTGGATGATCTCCTGAGGTCCCTTCCAACCCCACCAGTCTGGGGTCTGGCTGTGTGGCTGAAGCAGATTTCCCATAGCCACAGATTTCCCGACTCTGGTTGAAGCAGGAGGGGAGCACAGCCCAGCAGCTCCTCCGCAGCAGCCGCTCTGCTGCCACGGAGAGGCAGCCTGCACTCACACATCCTCCCTCTGCCAAGGCAGCTCAGAGCCCTGCAGCTCCTTGGACACACACAAACCCCACCACAATCAAGCTGTGGCACAGCAGTGGCAGCACTGAGCCCATGTACAGACCCTGCACCAGCTCAGCACAAGCCCGGGGTGGAATCTCCGCTGCCAAAAGCATTTCCCAGCACCAGGGTGAAAATTCACTGAAAATCCAGTGTGAAAATTCACTGAAATTCCAGTGTGAAAATTCACTGAAATTCCAGTGTGAAAATTCACTGAAATTCCAGTGTGAAGTTCAGCCGTGACCCCCACTCACACCATCACTCTGCTGGAGGGGGATGTTCTGGTTGCCACTTCAAACACCTCAATCTGGAGGGGTTCTCCTCACACTGTGCTCCCTGGCGCTGCGTGGGCATCCCCCAAGCTCTCCAAACCCAGCTTCAGACGTAGTCAGGGGCAGAACGGGTTAGAAAAGCGCTTTTTAAAGTGCTTGTTTCCAGAGAAACATCACAGTGTCGTTCTAACTGACCCAGAGTGGGTTTACAATGAATTCTGACGTCAGAACGAGCACTAAATATACCCAATATTGTTAATTACCAAAGCTGGAGAGCTTCAGTTGAGCACAATCAGAAGTTTAAAGGAACAGTCACCAAACACAAACAGCAGCACAGGAGCTTCACTTCAAGAATAAACTCTGCACTGGTATAACAAGGGCAGCACTGGAATATATGGAATATAAAAACATGAGCTGTTATGCACCAGTGATCTTTTGCTCTTCCACAAATATATCAGTGGGACCCCATAAACCTCAGTTAATTAAATTCCACTAGAGTGAATTTTGAAGGAAAACTACCTCAGAAAAAAATAGCATTTTGTGTTTAGTCTTGTTTTGATTAAAGTTTTAACTCCTCATTTGACCACAGGGATGTCACTTTCTGGTATATATATATTTATAATTATTTATTATTATTTATTTATTTTAAATGAAGTAGGTTACAATTACTACTGACAACTGCCCAGATGCATTTGCAATTCACTTCCAGAGATTAATTAAGGTTTGTTTTCATGAGAGGGACAAGATTTTTTTGATAGTGATTAAAATTGATTTTAAAGTTATAATATATACTACTCTATAATAATTACTAAAAATAGTCTTAGTAAATTAATACTTGGATTTAATTCAGTATCAATCACCAAGAATGCTGTAACACGTGTAGGTACCTTTTTCTCTGCAGTCGACTCTCACCAGTTTGGGACTAAGTCAGGTTCCAGCATATTTAGGTTACATTTAGAATTTAAGCAACCAGGCTCCAAACTTGCTCCCAAACTTTCCTTCCCAGTTGCTGCCTAAAACTGAAGTCACAGCATCCCAGAACTGCCTGGATTGGAAAAAATCCCTTTAAGCTCACTGAGTCCAACCATGAACCCAACACTGACCAGTCCCCACTGACCCATGTCCCTCAGCAAACTCACCAGGCTTTCCTTCTCCTCCCAGGCACGTTTTGAAGAGCACACAGCCAGTCCCACCCCTCCTAACAAGGAAGGAACTCCTCAGAAGTGTTTCTGGCCATGAAACCTTGAGCAGACACGGGTGTTTCTTTGCAAGAACCACCACCACCAACAAAAAATCATGAGGAAAAGGCTTTCAGCAGTATTTCTCTACTCACAGTGTATTACTGGTGAGGTTCAGGTACTTTTCTGCTCACCAGTTCTTCACTTACTGGGTTTCAGAGAGAGGTGGCTTCTCTTCACCTTCTAGACCTCCTCTAAGAAGATGCTGTCCTTGTCCCCTTTACTGTGTATAACAAATGCACTCAAAACAGTTTAAAAACCACTATTTCACAGCTAGAAGTCAGCAGCAGCTAATATTGCTGCCTACAGGTAATTAACCAGAAATATTTCAGTATTTCGTAAGACACAAAAACACCTTCCAAAATAAAAACCTCATTCATCTCAGCACAGGTGATAGGAACTCAAAAAACCTGAATGGAAGAAAAAAATGTTTCTTTTGAAAAGAAATACCTTCCTGCATGTACACCTGTGCTGCCACTGGTCACACCATCATATCTCACAGCATCACAGGTATGGAAAAAAAGATTAAGAACAAATTAAATCCTCTGAATACAGAAGTGAAGGATTCATATATTAACCCAACAATTTAAATTGCCAAAAATCATAG
Organism: Caprimulgus europaeus; assembly: GCA_907165065.1. Next base: position 1,414,146 of record OU015529.1, read on the forward strand.
CCCAGAAAGTCAACCTCTCCACCTAACTGAAGGAGCACTGACAATGCACCAACAGACTGGCCTCATCATGGTGTTTGTTGCCTCATTTCCACTGTAATTTAAATATGTCCAAAAAGCTATTTTAAAATAGGTTAAATGTATGAAACTAACAATTACTGTACCTGCTTGGATAATGAAGATGCATAGTATAGAGCCCAAACTCATTAATAACAACTCCTAATGGTGTGCTGGATTAAGGTTTCAATAGTATTTTTCTCACTCACTAGACACAAAAACAATCACTAACAGGGACAGAAAATTGTTATGCTCCACACCACAGAATTATTCTTCTAATGAGAGCTAACCCCACCCCTCACCCCAAAAAAGCTGCAATTTAGTCCTATACAGTACTGCAATGGACAGAGGTGTCATTACTCAGTTCTTAAATATCTAGATGCAGTGAATACACAGAAAGAGTACAACAACCACCCCAAAATTCTTCAGCATTATATTTTAATTGAATTTGAAGATCTTGACAGCTTTGTATCTTCAGTGGAAACACATTTTCCTAGGTAGCATGGTCTTGTGAAATACACAGAGCACAGAAGTTGTCTGTCTTCACTCCTGATCAGTTCCATAGGGCTAAGCTGGATATTGCTCCAATATAACCTATAAAGGAATAATTGTTCAAAGTGTTTTGGTTCCTATTGACATCCTCCTCCGTTAATTTTCTCCCTTCAGAGTAGGCAACAATTCACCACTCTCCTTTAGCTCCTGTAAAGAAATAAGTGTGGCAATTACTATTCTCCACGTGCACTCTGTGATGGCATTAATGAGATTTCAACAGGGAGAGTTCATGGCTGAGGGAATGAGTGAGTTCCCTGGCTTGCAGGGCATGCACCACACAACCCACTAGAGGCCCCTCTGGACCAAGACACTGAAGTTCATAGTTGTATTTAAATTCTATTTTGTGTCTATGTAGGAAAAGAGGAAACTTATTCAATGAAAAAAACACACTTCTTCAAAAGAATGGGTTGTTATCAGTATTACCAGGTAAACCCCCTCATCTATCTCCCTTCTAGATGTAATTCAAGATCTATTTTAGGCATACACAACACTTTATAACATTCAAAATGCCTCCCACAAAATGAAAAAGTGACCATCCATTGACAGATTTTGTTACTACCACACATTAAACCAAACCTCCTACTGTCTTGTTTGCAAGAGTCCTAGATAAGAGGTGCTTGCCCATATTATCTCGATGATTTAAATTCAAATGATAAGGCTGTTGGGTTACTAAAGAGATAAGATAACAGCAGGAAAGGGTTTTTAAACAACTTTTGTTGTGGAGTATGTATTCTCTTCCCACATCTCAAGAGAAGCAACTGTCTCAATTTTATTCCATATTATTCTACAGTAAATGCATTTAAAAACACTGACCACATTCATCTACCCATATGAGTTAGTGTGAACTGGATATAGTTCAATAATGCAAACATATTTAAATACCAGGGACAGAAGTGTTTGGCAGCATCTCTGCAATGCTCAAGACTATACTCACTGATCACTGAAATAACCCACACACTTGTTGAATAAATAAAATGAAAGTAATCTATATGATTTAAGTAATACCACTATTTTTAGAAGTAAATGAGATTTATTGATTGTATCTTCCCAGGAGTTACAATGTCTGAGGAATTGGCTATAAAACATTCAGACAAGAATGGGCTCAAGAGTATTTGGGGTTTAGAACACTGTGCCTACTCTGTTACAGAAATCAAAAACCACAGTAACAGATGCAGATCTATTTTTGTTGCTTGAGGGTCTGTTCAAACAACCACAATAAGCCTCACTTCCTTCCAGGAATGAGACTGTTTGCTAGGGAAAAAAAAAGTCTCACCCACCTTATTTGAGAAAAAGCAATGTCAAAGTAAAACTAGGAAGAGAAACCTGTAAAAACGCACCCACGGGGTGAAAATAGTCTTTACAGTAACTGACTGCTGTCAAAAAAATCCATTTTGCTGCTAAATCTGAGCATATGAGAAGGCTGGAGATTGTGAGCTCAGCATGCAGCTGAGAGGAGCTCAAAGAGTCACAGCAAAAGCCACCGAGTCACTCGTTTCCAGATCTAGGACCACCCCACAGGAGTTTCTGTGTGTTATGGGCAGAAAACATTTCTGCAGTTTTAAACAGTTAATTTACATCTCCAAATTCTCCCATTCCTACCTTAACAATATCCAACCCTCCAACGAGTTCACCTTTCACATATAACTGAGGATACGTCGGCCAGTTTGAATAGGTTTTTAATCCTTGCCGCACCTAAGAAAAAATAAACTGAAATGTAAACTCCAACTTTGGTAAAAGCAACAATGAAATCCTCAGGGATGGAAAAAAACTTAATTACCTCCTCATCTTCCAGTATGTCGAATGTCTCGTAATCAATGCTAGAAAAAAAAGCAAAAACACAACAACAAAATCATCTACTGGGGAGTTTTGCAATGCAAGACCCTCAGAAATTCCCAGTGGGTGTGTTGGCAAGTTAGCTGCCAAACCCCTCGGGATTAAGAGGTAATGGGAGGTAAAAGGTCTCACACACCAAGAACTGCAGTGTAAAAAATGTCTGGTTTCATGGGAAACTTCTTATAACACACAGAGGACAGGGAAACGCAGTAAAAAATTAAGCCTCGTAGCTTTAATTGGCAAAAATGCATTCAAAGTCATTCAGCTCACCAAGCTGAAATAAAATAAAATAAAAAATATATTTTTTAAAAAAATTCTTTTGTAAAAGGACACACCCATATTCTTTGGAGCTTTTTATTACAGAATCAGCCAGCTGCAGCTATTTCACCATCCTTATATATTACCTGCGTAAAGCCACAAAAATAAAACGCCTGTGTAAATGGGATTTCTGGTGGATTCATGGATGAGTTTTGGGAGGGAATTCCTAGTGTTTGAAGAACTGTCACTCTTCAATAACCAGCAAGTATGCTGGGTCCTGTAAGTGGACCAGGGCCAGTGACAAGGAACAAAGATTTGAGTAACTGCTATGTATTTCTGAGCTGTATATTGATATTTAGTTATCTGTTCTCTCAAAAAGCCCATGCTAACATCTAGTAATCAAGCTGACTGCCTAACCTCTTACTAGCAGTCCAAATTAAACAGGGTTTACTCAAAGGAAGATGATACTCATCTCTCCCACTGCACAAAGAGCTGCTTTGAAGGGGAAAACTGGGGCTAGATAACACAAGAGGCTCCACGATTAAGGGAACAGATCCAGAGGGACCTCAGTAAGAAGAGTTACTCAGAGTGGCAGGATGTCTTTCATGTCAACAATCACAGCAAAAAAAAAAGAAAAAAAGAAAAAAATTTACTGGTTCAATAGACTCCTCAATGCAAGGAAGACAATCACTGTGTAGCACTGCTAAAGCAGCAAAAGAAATACCTGACACATCACATTTGACTTGGTATCAAATGAGCCTGGTAGAGATTTACACTATGGGCTTTTACGTAAAGATAGTAAAATCAATACTCTGAACCAAAGAAAATACTCTTAACCAAAGGAAATTATGTCTGGGGAAGTGTTCCACTGACACTTTCCAAACTCTTATCTGTAAAATGTAGTTTTCAAAACATAACTGGCTTCCCAAATTAAACTAAAAGAAAAAGAAATCCCACTTACATACCCAGTATTATTCATGATCTCTATAATTTGCTTGCTGAATCCACATTTTGCTACCTAGAATGCAAAACACACATATGTTAAGACATGTATCTGCTATATTTATTCCACAAAATTCCAGGTCCTCAAGCACGAAATAAATGAAAATACTGAGAACATGAAAGACTTTCCTTAGCTGTGGGGTGAAATGCTACCAGGTGAATCTGTCTTCCAGGTCTGGTAATACTACCTTGAAAACTAGGTGGGCTTTATTATTTTCTGACCTTTCAAAAAGTGAAAGCTATAGGTAAGAGGGGTATAAACACCTTAAATACATTTGCAAAACAGATGTGGTTTATTTTGAGACATATACTACCCTTTAATTTCCATTCTGGAGCAAGCAGCAACCTTTGGTCAATTAGTAAATAGGTTGCTATGTACAGCAACTCCCAATCACAATTAATAATTCAAAGTACTGACTGCAAACCCTTCATGTTGACAGTGTAAGGACACAGAACACCCACTGCTTTTTAGACACTGAATTTTTAATCCAGACTATTCCTTCTTATTGGTGATTTCACTCCACCAGTAGCTCAAGCAAAAAAGTGAAAATGTGTTAAGCAACTTGCCCAAATTCTTCCTTTCTTCAGGCAAGACACAGGATTTAAAGGAGCTAGAAGTGCATCTGTTGGCAAGACCTAAACCCAAGTAGCTCATCCCCACTGTCTTAGTGAGTCAGCATATAGTTTGGTTTACCAAACCATTTCCCACAGGGTTCCAGTGGCTGGGAAATGGTTTGGTAAACCAGACTATTCCATTCTTTAAAGTATCTGTTACTACACAGAGGAGGCTCAGGGAACAAGTGAGAAAGTGAAACAGAAAGTTGTCACATAAAAGAGCTCAGTCCCCTACCTCTGCAGAAAAAATACTGTATAAATGCCTCTTGTAACACACAGTCAGTTCCTATAATTGTTAATTAGGGTACACCCTAAATGAGGAACACCCCACCCCAATGGAAAGTCTGAGTTAGGTGCATTCAAGGAATTTTGACAGGAAGAATTGCAGCACCTTGCTGTTCAAAAAGGAACAATTTATCCCCTGGTTCCTTTGAGTGTGCAAAGCAAAGCCATTGACTGACCTTCTGGTTTAGTCACTTGTTATTATTTAATCCTAACTGTTAGCAGCTGTCTGTCTTCAGCCACTATCTTTATTTCAGTGAGAAAGATAATTAAGTGCAGCTTGAAGACACCAGGCATAAACCACTCCATGCATGTAAGGAAAAAAAATAGTGGATCACTTATGGTATGTGGTGTTATACTTGAGCCTTCAAAACATCTAGCAGCTTTTTCTTAAAAAAATAAAGTTGTGAAAGCATAATAAAGTCAGAGAAATTAAAAAGGGCACCCCATCCAATTAGGTCAACAGAGGGAAATTTCAAGAAAGATGAGTCCAGAGAGAAAGTTTTGAGCAATACTCAAAGTGTAAGCCTCAAATAAGACAGACATCAGGGGCAAGCACTCAGAACATCAGAAGAAAATCCTTTATCTGCAAATAAAATCAATAACTGAGACCAAAAGGACATGTAACAATTCTTCCAGCCATTCCTGAATCGTAGATCAGTTGCCAGACATCATGGCAGGGCACCAGATTCCCTGACTGCACTGTAACACAGCTACCAGCACTTCAGCAATACATTTCCACCAGGTAAAACAGGGACTGTATGCCTGATAGAAGCATCACATGACAAGACAAATAACTAACTCCCCACCACCATGGATTTACATTAAGCAAGGAAATCAAAGAAAGCAAGGAAAATAAGGTAACTGTCATTGTTTTAAAAAACTGTTTAATTATAATACATTCTGCAACCCTGTTCTTACCTGTTTGCTTCCCTTCATAAAAAGCATCACAGGAGCTTTGTTTATCAATGTTTTAAGCCTACAGAAGGCACAAAAAAAAAGACAGAGATAAAACAGCTTGGTTATTATCCCAAGCTTTGTTTCAACAGGAAAATAAATGAAAGAAGTGGTAAGAAAGGAACTTACAGCTTTACCAAACACGTTGAAAGCGTGATTAGAAGCAACTCTGTTCATTTAAGCTGCTTACAGAAACTCTAGTGAATGAATCTGAACCATCCTGTCACTTTTAGAGCAATAATTTACTGTTCTAGCTTGACCTCTAAGTATCAAGCAGCAGCAGGTTTAAGGAGAAACCTCATTTCAGGATATTTTAAATACAGTGTCTATATTTAGTGGCACATTGCTTTCTCTGGATAGAATATCCAGCATTTCTCATTCTCCATCTGAGAATGTCTTTTGCAGAGGAAGAGCCAAACCTATTGGCCATCAGTCATAAGATCCACTGCTGATACTCAGGAATAGGTCTCTCTTGTCCCATTGTGCCCTGTCCACTTTGGGTCTCCCCACACGACCCTGAGACACTCCTCTCCCTTCCCTCTCCTTTGAGGGAAGGCTTTCTGTGACAATGGATGGAAAAAACCCAAAACACAAAGATTCCTGTCCAAGAGTTTCCTGCTAAGGGCAAATACCCTCTATAAAATGTGGAACAGGTGATAATTTTCTATAAGAAGTCACTTTGTATGACTCGTAACAATGCAAAAATATTCTAGACTGGAGAATCCAGGGTCTTTGTAAAATAAAACCAAACAACATTTCGTTGGTGACCTACAGCCTTTGCACCTGGAAACCTCAAAATACCTTTTCCAATCAAGCAGTCTGTTAAAAAGCAACAGCAGAGCTAGCAGCTACAGCAAGGGTGAGCTACAGCAATCTGCAATCAGCTGCTTCCCCAGCTGCCAGATCTGTGTTCTGACACCAAGCTGATTTCCAGAGTCCATTTTCAAGTGAAAAAGATGCAGTTAGTTGATGGGAAAAGATCAAATATTGAGTAAAGGAATATAATTTATCATTAAATAGATTCTACTACTGATATTCCTTCATTTTATGAAGTCTTCACATGTCTGAGTAACTACCTCCTCGGGGTTTCCTTCTGAGTGACTGACAGAGCTAAGGGAGTTTGAAAGATCTCAGTTGCTCAGTTGTTAAGTGTGAAAAACTCATCTGTGCCATGGAAAAGGAACTTCTCAGCTGTCACCAGAAAGCAGAAGATAAACTTCAGCTACATGTCATGTGTTAACACAAGAAATAAACACCTACTACAAGATGAAGAATAAATTAGGCAACAACAAGCTACTTGTGACCTATCTAGGGAATTTTGAGCAAGTCTGCCTTCAGGTCACTTCTACACCAAAATTTTATACAACTGATAAAAACTTCACACACCTGTACAAAGAGATGTTGCTCTTTTAGGGAGACATTCAGCTATACTAACAATTTTAATCTTTTAAAACACATTAGGTAAGCAGAGGACATTTCACATTACCTCTTTCCCCAAGAAGATTAAGCACAGTAAAAAACAAGGTATAAATTCAGTCAAGTTGCAGCTTATGCCAGTTTGCAAAAAGGAAGAGACTAAAGAAAGCTTTCTGATATAAGTTTCAAAAGGCCACACTGAGACAATCTCATCTTTACCTATAACTTAATCTCCAACTGCAAAAGGCAGTGATTGTTTTTTGTGGCCTTGGTGAAACAATTTACAAGTTAACCTCCTAGAAGAACAAAAGGCAAACCTCAGTCAGAGCAAATTAAAAAGGGATTGATTAATGAATACACAACTCTCCAAGTAAGTACACTTTATCACCAAATCAAAATGGCTTGCATTAAATTATTTCTCCACTGTGCTGAGAAGGCAAAAGAACCAGAACCAGTCACATGCAGAGCACTGTAAAACTTGCTCTCACCATCCTCAGATATCGAGACAGAATCTATGCTAACGTATTTGCCTTCAAGGTCCAGGACACCTTCTCAATCAACTAATCCCCCTTTGCAGTTCTTAATGGCATCACTCACATCACAACCAGAAAAACCAGCCCCATCTATGAGCAACTTCTCAAATAGAATGAACTTGTCGGGTATCTGGAGCTTGGACTGCCTGGGGCACATCAGAATTTCAAACAAGAGCGAATCTTCAAACAGGAAGGTTAAAGGAAGACAAATTGGTTTCTAGATATTACATCTGATTCAGGAAGCAACACACTTCCTACTGCTGCAGCATGTGTCCATGTTGGCAAGGTGGAAGAAAACAGGAACTGAAGGACATGAGTAATCAAGAAAAACGAGGAGACAAGCCTAGATATTTTGTCCAGTGACATCATCATTATGAAGTCTATACCAAATAAAGCTAATAAAAGCTACTAGTGTTTAAAAGATGATTTTCCCAGTTAACATTAAAGAATACATTCTTAAAAGAGAGACAAGAAGGAACCTATACATTCCTGCTGTAATTAAAAATTAACTACATATGTAATAAGCAAAGCCTGTGGGGACAGTACAGCTGAATATAAAGTGATGCTGGCTGTATAGGAAATGGAACCTGTTAAACAACTGCAGGAGTTCTGTAATTAAAGAACATCTTGACACACTTCTGACAAAGCCAAAGAATGGGAATTTATACAAAGGGTTCCCCCTGTATAAAGGAACATACAGGAAAGCTCAGAAATAGACACCCTTGAAATAATGGTGTCATACATCACACCTGTCCTCCAGCTTCTGTGCCTTCGGACAAATCGTGTCCAGCTCTCCAGACGCCTCAAGTTCCTACAGAGATTGGGGAGAAGAAAAAAAATCTCATGTGAAAAGCAAGAAAAAACATACCTGTGACAAGTAACAAGATAGAGAAGTTCTCAGTTTCTAACCTTGATGATATCAAGTCCACCTATAAGCTCTCCAGCTACGTACAACTGTGGATATGTTGGCCAATTTGAATATGTTTTCAGCCCCTGACGAACTTCTTCATCAGAAAAAATATCAAAGCTGCTAAATGAAATGCCATGTTTGTTCAGAATCTCCACCATCTGCTTGCTGAAACCTGTGAACACAAGGAGAGGAATTACATATAACTCTGGATAAGGTGTTCCCATGTCTGTACTAAACCTTATTCACTTAAAAAATGCAATTCTTCTATAAGTTCAAAACAGCTCTAGTGTGTTATCCTTTGCTCTATCAATATTCCCAAATATTATAAAGGGATAAAAAACATATTTATTTCTGTGATTACAAAAAAAAAGTACCTGGACAGCTTGGCAAGTCTGGTGCTTCTCTATTTACAGAACTTACACAGTAAGTAACCTTCAGGTAAGTGTCTCTGTTGTTCCAACATACAATTAAATCAAAGTTAAATGCATTCCCTTATTTGGTCTTTTCCAGCTCTTCTTCACTCAGCATTCATAAAGAAAAGCTCCTCAATGACCACAACAGCACTGTCAGTAGCATTTCCATTCCTCTAATTACACATCACTTTACTCCTCTCATGTCTTCCTCCAGCTACTGCTGAGCTCCTCCAACACCAAACACAGATGAAGGTGACACAGAATGTGGGAACCAGGATCTGAACCCTCTACTGTCACCAGTTTAACTTCAAAACTTGGCTGTCACAATATTTTCTACTACTCTCACTTCAAGACCACGTCCTTTCTTATTTCATGGCAAGAGGCAGATTCCTTTATTAATTTTTTTAACCCTTTACATTCACATGAGTACCTGGTATTCCTTGTTGTGCCTTCATACATGTTTTGTTTTCATTTATGAGATCTTCATTATGTCCTGCTCTAACACTACCTCACAGTAGGATATGAAGCCCTGAATATTACAGTGTAAACAACCAGGTTTTGTAAGTTTATTATGTGGCCAATTGCATAAAAAAAAGTTTCTCTCTTCTACAGCTCAGCATCCTTTTTCCCAATAAAATAATTACATTATTTGTAAGTTATCAGTACAAAACTGTTAATATAATGGAATTTACAGTCCACCATCACCTAAATCTTCCTACACTGGAGGGAAACACACAAAATCTCACTTTCAAACAATACTCCTTCTACTCTATGTTAAATTCACCATTCTCATTGAAGGGAAATATTATTATTTTAAAAAAAAAAAAGAAGATTAATTGTTTTTTAAACATTTATCTCTACAGAAACTCTTCCAAATCACTCCAAAGCACACACCACCCATACCTAGGCTGTAACCTTTATGTGAATAAATCCATTCTCTATGGGGCAACCTGACAGGAGATCTTAGACTGATGCTCAAAGTCACCTTCATCCACTCAGCACTTCCAGGGACACAGAAGCACAAGCGACCCTCCAGAGAAGACACCAGCCTAGGAAGTACTGCAGATATTTAGGAGAACAGATGAGAAGAGGTCTGCTGTGCTTTACACACAAGGAATCCAATGACTTCATCTTTAGGACTGATGAGCCACTTGATTCCTAACTCCACTCTTCCTCCACAACCTATTTGCTCTGCTACGAAAATTACATTGATCAGGGGAAAAAAAACCACTGAGAATATTGTAAAGATTTTGGAATTTGGCTTCATTTCTAACACATGGTTTTTATCCTAAAGTATTTTAACACCTGCCACTGCTGCTTTCACACACATTCCTTCCCGGGAAGCAGAGGCCTCCTAGACAGCACTATGATATGGTTTGCAAAGAGGATCCATGAGAATCTGTCCATAAATCAATGTGATGATAATCTGTGGTTTATATCTTTACCAACTCACTTCATTTTGGATTCAAATGTCCCTGCAATCCTACCCATTCTCTCCAAGAATCCCAACAAATGCTGTGCAAATGAAAACTGCTACAAAAATATTAAAAAAAAGAGAGACAATGCTTAAAGGCTTTAATAAAGGAATAAAAAAAATAAAGAAGCTTCAAATGGGAAAAAGAATCAAAGTGCCACAGAAGAATAACCTTTGATTTCAGCTTGCAAGACCAACTATTAGTTTCTGAAATATGGATTTTTACAGCAGCTTTCTGCAGTTCTCATGATCTGCAATTTATTGAGAGATGAAGTAGCAGTATTTATATGTACAGCATCCAAGCTGCTTTTCTTTCTATAACTGAAGTGTTGAGTTCATGTACAGCCTGAAGTAAAACACAGATTCTGAAATTCTTCATACATCTGGGAGTTCATTAGCAAACAGCTAAAGGCTGATTGCTGATGGTTATTTCATCACCAATGTATTAACTCATTTCTACTGTAAGGAACTAGGGGGGGAGGGAAAAAAAAAAGCTTTATTTTAGCTGTAGGCAATTACATGCAAACTAGAAAGATTGATTGGCTGTGTGTTTCATGCTGAAGGGTTGTGGTAGCAGGCTGGAAGTGTTGTGCTTAGGGATAAAGTGCCAGAACAGCTTCACTTCCATAACAAAAGATTTAGGTTGAGTTTCTGAAGAAATGCCATACATGCATTACAAGGGATAATTAAACTGCTAACAAAACTGTTTTAAGCAGTTATCTAGGCAATCAAAAATGCCCCACCAGATTCTCCACCAATAAAAACACCCTAAATAAATGATGGTATTGATGAAGCAAATAAACAAATGCTGCCACAGTCCAAATGAATCTGCTGAAATAATACAATGTACCTACCAACCACACACAACTGCCAGTAAACACATAGCTGAGGGCACAAATCTTACTTTACACAGTGCCTAGCTGGCTTTTACAACGGGGAAATTACAAACTGCAAGATCCCAAAACACCCTGCTGGATAGGGATCCCTCTACTTGCCAACTGCACTGAAGTCTTGAGTGTATTATTTGTAGCAAAATAGATACAATTCAAAAATATCTTCACTTTTAAACAAGCATGGCTCCTTTTATTTAATTATATTTTTATTATTCTTACTTCTATTAGATCCATGTTACCTTTGGCAAAATGTTAAATTACCTTCACTTTGAAAAGGACTTGGTCTGCTCTAGGAAGTGGATCCAACTTACTCACATCTCCCAGCCACTGCTGGAAACTACCACAGCAGTGTAAAGCAGACATGGTATTAACTGCAAAATTCAGAGCTGTAAGTTCAGATGATTTCATGTGTCACACTACATTTTAATGCTTCCAGTTTTAACACAGATGTCTATTTAGTATCCTGTGCACTCTTTATGGGGTACAAGGGATCAAATGTTTGAAACAATATCTCCTTTGTCATATTAAGACATGCAAGTGAACCTGTGTTACACTCTGAACTCACTTTCCTCACGGAGTTTATGATAAGGTACCCAACTATCCTTAAACTTGATGTCTCAATGTCTTCTGGGGTTTGTGGGTTTTGTGGGCTTTTTCTTTAAATAGCCTCAAAATTCTCTTCTATTAAAAAATTCAAACACATGAAAACCAGTAAAGGGTCTTTTCTCTGGCTAATTTTACAATCTGCCTGGTGTTCTGCTCAATGCCCCTCAGAGAGCCAGTTCTCTTCTGAGCACCCTCAGAAATCCCAAGGGGAAGCGGTGGTCTAGTGCCTGTGCTGTCCAGTGGCCACAGAGAAGCAGAGGATGACTTGGGTGTCACAGAGAACGTGGGCACACGAGCAGTTCAGACTCACCACTGACTGCACAACACCTCTGAGCTCACCATGGACACAGGAGGAACCATGTTCTACTCCTACAGCTCACACACACCTGCAAACAACTCACAGAATTGCCTGGATTGGAAAAGCTCTTGAAGCTCACGTCCAACTATGAACCCAACACTGACCAGTCCCCACTGACCCATGTCCCTCAGCACTGTGTCTACACGACTCTTCAATCCCTCCAGGGATGGGGACTCCACCACTGCCCTGGGCAACCCCTTCCAATGCCTCAGAACCCTTTCAGCAAAGAAATTCTTCCTCACATCCCATCTCAACTGCCCTGGCCACAACTGGAGCCCATTTCCTCTTGTCCTGTCCCTTGCTCCTTGGTTGAACAGACCCACCCCCACCTCTCTGCACCCTCCTGTCAGGGACTTGGACAGAGCCAGAAGGTCTCCCCTCAGCCTCCTTTTCTCCAGGCTCAGCACCCCCAGTTCCCTCAGCCGGGAACTCAGCACATTTGTGCTCCAGACCCTTCCCCAGCTCCGTGCCCTTCTCTGGACACGCTCCAGCACCTCCAGGTCCTTCTTGGAGTCAGGGGCCCAACACTGAACCCAGCACTCGAGCTGCGGCCTCACCAGTGCCCAGTGCAGGGGGAAAAGAACTTCCCTGCTCCTACTGGCCACACCAGTGCTGATCCAGGCCAGGATGCCCTTGGCCTTCTTGGCCACCTGGGCAAATACCTTCATTCATGTTCCTAGGGGTACAAGACACTGGTGGGACGTATCACCCCAAAACTGAGGAAACCTGACAACAAGTCCAAAGCAAGCGCTGTCACACTGAACACGAGCTCAGCACTTACCACAGCGAGGTTCTTTTGGAGACCCTTTCATGAACAGCATGCAAGGAGCAGCATTGATGAGTCTCTTCAGACGGGCATTGAGATCTTCCTTGGCGCTGTCATTGGAGCCAGCAGAGACAGAAGTGCTGGACACGTGGCGCTGCACTTTCTTGGTCAGCTCTGGGGCGTGTGCACCATCCAGCCTGTCAATTTTCTGAGAATTCTGAGGAAACCAGAACAAATGCTTGTGTTAAAAGGATTAAATTCAGAATCTGTACTGTAATAAAAACATAGTACAACCACCACACAGCACATAGATTTTTCAGCTGCAGGGTGGATTACTGTATTGATCTTTTAGCCAGTCTCTACTTCCAAGACTCATACCATTCTGCTGGCTGGCTGCTGCTAATGCTCACAAATTGGCTAGTAGATTAATTTATGATGCTAAATAGTTTAAATTTTATTATCACAGGCAAAAGTAACCCAAACAGACTTGTCATTTCTACCTAAAGATTATTTACTGGAGTCCTTGCTGTGCTGCAGAACTACAGCTAGACCAAGATACCTCACTGAAAATGTCTTAACCCAATACAAGGTATGACAACTAAAATAAAAACTATGTAAGGATCCCAAAGTCAGCTCTGAAATGTTACATATAAAGTCCAAGAACCGTTTCTATCTACTTTTTTAGGTTCCATTGGATAGACTTAAATCAGATACATAAGTGTTTCTTCACTGAGGAAGTTCTTATGGGTAGCAGTATTACAAAAGCATACATATTAAGCATCCACATGGAATCCCATTTTAATCTTAAATCCATTTTCTCTTACCTTAAAGAATAAGAACGTTGGAACAGAACTAATTCCATATTTTTCAGATACTTCAGGCACAGCTTCAGCTTCCAGCTAAAAAAAAAAGCCAGAAAACCCACAAAAAATAAAAGATTATTTTCATAATCTTCTTTAAAGTTTTCCAGTGGATGTCAATCCTGTCTAGAATGTTCTCCTAGGCATTTTATACATTTAAAAAGCATTTGATGCAGAAGTTTGTGCCACATTTGCATTTAAATGAGACTGGCTGGGTTGGCGTGTCATCCACTGAGCCCACACGGTGTCAAAACAGGTTCAGAGGTTTTTATTTTGTTGCACATTTCAAAAGATGCCTGGAGGCTGAGAATAAAATTTTTGGTGCACTAGTGACCTAGTAAATTTTCAATCATATGCAGCTACTACTATATTGAAATCCATAAATCATTGACCCCAGTTATGTCATGATTACAGTGCTTATTTCCTGCCCACAGCAACTCTCGCTGTTTGCTCTATTGACTCATTTCCAGGGGCAGTTCATCACGACTGACATTTGTAGCCTCCTGCAAATTATGAAGAAAAAAAAGCAGTGTTTCTTCAATAAGCTATTGATGTCTACTAAATTTTATTTTTAACTCCTGCAAGTCTACTGAGTATTGAGTAGCAAGCTGGCTGGGATCACTGGTTCTAATTTTACTCAGCATTCAAAGGCATACCTGGAAATTATAGCATGGAGTAATCTGCCAAGAAAATGGATCTTTGAATTAACTCAAATTTGTGATTTTCTGTGCATAGGTTAACAGCTCTGTAACAACTCCAGAATTAATGGTTAAAAACGTGGTAATAGATCTAAATGTTTCAAACAGAATCCTGCAACCCAGGGTACAGAAGAAAAAGCCTTTCAAATCCTTATTCCACAAACCACACAGTGAATGAACAGGCATCAAGAGAGCTACTTAGCAGCAGCTCCTGCCCACCCCATCCATCCTGATGGATTTTAGAAAACAATGTGATTGTTCTCAGTATTAACCAAAACACAGAGAAGCAATGAATATTTCAGTACTACAGCATGTTTTGATTTGCTCCAGCTAGACAGGATCTTAATAAACTCACTAAATACAGAAGCAACCCAGAGTGAGGCAAAACAGACAGTCCAAGCTTCACCTCTCCTTCTGGAGATCAATGCTGCGACAGGATCAACTGAGAAACTAAAGCTACAATTGAAATCTGCAAATATATTCCAATTATCTGTTCTCTCTCAAGTGGCAAGCAATTAAATTACTTCTACCTAGAACATTAATTTTCTTTTTCAGTAAAATTTCTGACTTACTTGGGACACCTGTGTTCCACTCTGATGAGGTTCACACAGACAAAACAGGTTTAATTTCATATTTCAGTAACTTGCTCTTAGAGTTTCTTACAGTTATTTCTGGATCTAGACACACTTCCATTTTAATCAAGCCAAAGATCTTTGAGTTAGGCTATGCAACAACTAAAATGAGAAACTGCACTTAGAAAGACTCCAAGATTTATTGACAGTTCTGAAGTTTGATTCATTAACATGCTTCAGTTGGGGACTTGTCAGTGTGAGGTTAATGACCAGACTTGATCTTAAAGGTCTTTTCCAATCAAGGCAATTCTGGGGTTTTGGGATTATTACTGAACTCCAGAATGTAACTGTTTATGACCTGCAAGGTCTTGGTCAGGCATCTGTACTCATCTGTTGAGTTAACAGGTTCTTGCCAATTAAAAAGGTTGACTGGCTATTCTGGAATCTAGACCAAAATCACTCAAAAAACTTACAAAATAAAATACATTCCCCCTGAGGAGCCCCTCCACAAAAAAAATGCGTTAAGAAAAGTCACCCAAGTCTTCAGCAGCTTATTTTCTCTAAACAAGTACACCAGTGACACTGGGAGCATGGGGTGGGGAAGGAGGTGCCATTACCTTTGTTCTGCAGCACTTGATCACTTTGGAACTTTGTTATTAAGAAATAAATTACAGTGGAATAATAAGGATAATAAATTATATATGAATATGAATAGTAGAGGCAACAGAGTTGTCAAACTTTCTTGGGCCTGCTAAAAGCTATAGTGACTCTATATAAATTTAAGCATCCTGAATATTCCAAATGTTGAAAAGTGCTCTTTTAAAGCTCTAAGTAATAAAGCACTACCAATAAAATAGTCCCATCCTTCTGTTTTACAGAGATAAATACCAACTGAGAGAGGAATCATAAAAAAAAACAACCAAAAAAAACCCCCAGAAAATCTAAGGGCTGTAAGAAATCAAATTAAAATACTCACACACAGCTGGCTGCTCCATTATTCCCTGCCCTCATAACCACTGAAGTGTCCCATTAACAAGAGAAAGTTGTTTTACAATGAACAGCATGTTGATGAAGTGCATTCATTCCTCCCTCCACACTGGTTCTCTTGCTAGAACATGCAGATGATCTCTCAAAACTATAGCATCTCATTTGTGTTCATGCCATCCAGCACTGTATGACTGTCATCTTAGAGTAAAAATGTTGCACTTTATTTTGGTGCAGATAAATTTAAAGAGTTCAATTTATCTTCCTTTAAACTTCACAAAGATTACTGTTCATCTTTAGTATCAGGCAGAAAAATCTGTTTGATCTATGTACCTAACCAATAACATCCTATGAACAAATGAAAGCTCCAGTGCACTTGAAAAAAACAGAGTTGCCAAATTAACCTCAAATCCAGGGATAAAAATCATGCTTTAAAAATACAGCTATCTACAGAACTGAAGGGCTGAGACACTGCAGACAGAAATTTAAAAGCCTATTTGTCAGGCAGAGTAGCCAGTGGGGGAAAAAAAAAAAAAAAAAACAACTTTCATTGTACCCTAATAGACTGATTTTGATTTTTTCTCCTTTAAGCAGCATGATAAAATGAAGGTGTTGTTTAAGCTTGCAATATCAAGTTCAGAAAGATGAACCTAGAACTTTCATCCCACAGATTTTTGATGCACTTTTTGCTTATGTTCAACTCAATGCTTAAAAACAAAGCCACAAAGGAACTTCAAAACCAACTTCACCTGTATTTTGTAATACTTCACTCATCTTTTGTAAAGAGGGCTCTCCTCTGTCTAAAACAAGCTCAGCTGCCTGACTCACCTTCACAAAGGTAACCTGTGTGTGTTCCTTTGCCAGAGCTGCCATGACCTCATTCATCTGAGCACACTGAGGAGCCCACGGCGCCCAGAAGTGGACAACTACCAGGGACCTATTAAAAAAATAATAATAATAATAAAAAAAAGAGTAACAGCATTTATTTTTAGAAGAGAATCATGCAATGTAGAAGTTTGATATGCCAATGGGGGAAAAAACAAACAAACCACAAACAAAACTGCACCACCTTCCTGAGAAACAAGGAAATCTACCAAGGGAAACCGGGAAGGTTTTCTGTGACCTACACAGAGGAGGGTTTTAACACTTTCTCAGGAAACATTCCAAAAGCAACACCAACCAAAACATCACCCTGTACTTGATAGTGAAAGACCACTCCAGATGAATGTCAGAGAGGAAGAAGCAGCAGCAGGTGCTCTTTGTGGAGCCAAGGAGCTCCTGCAGGAGCTGTGTCTGTCCTCAGAGCAGACAGGTCCTCCAGACCCTGCTGCAGCTGCCAGCTCACACAGGTATATTCTCATTAAGCCTTGGAAGTGCATCCCCATGCTGCAACCAACATCTTCTGCCACAAAGTAATGAGGGGAAAATAATTAGGTAGGTTGGGAGACAAGGTGGGGTGGGGGGGAGTAATTTATATGTATGAGAATACCCAGAGACAACAGACAGGACAATTCAAAGTGCAGAAAGCAGCAGCAGTTTGGTGTTTCAGAAGACAGACCAAGTTCTGATGTGAAGAATTGCCAAGAGATTTGCTCCAGGGCTGTACCTGTTCATCACATCCTTCACTTGAAATACCCATTTTGAGACCTCCTCCAACTCCATTCTTAACATACACACTGTTTGCTGACACCACTGAGAGTTCAGAGAAGTTGTTAAAAACAGGACAAGGATGAACAAAAATGCTTTTTTTTTTAAACCTAGTTTTATGACAGAACAGTGTAATCTACTTAGACCTACTACAGCCTTTACAATTACAGAGAATTAACTCCTCAAGCTGTCATTGCAACTTGATAATTAGAAAAAACAATATTTACATCTGTTAGACTACAAGTAGGACAAAAAGATACTTCCACTGGCTAAAAAACAAATAGTGGAGGAAAGGAGAACAAAGAAAATAAAAGTAGTCTGGCAGCTATGTGCCAGGCCACAGCACTAATTAATAACTTAATTTTCCTGTCATTAACTGAAGGCAGGAAGCACACTCTTCTACCAGGAAGCTTTTCAGGAGTCCTCAGTTTAATTCAGCAGGCATAGCAGGACACACCTCATGTCCACTCACCACCAGTAGAGCAGGAACAATCACAGGGTTATTTAATCCTCCTTCCACCAGAGCCTTTTCTTTCCTCACCAACACAGAGCTGCAAGGCACTGGGTTTTATCTTCGTGAAGAACATGCTTTAAATGAATTTTCACCAAGGGTTTGGGGTTGTTTTTTTTAAATTCATTCACAGAACAAATCTAATTTTGCAATTATACTATTCTCTTGGTATGTGAGCACTTTAAATTGAAATGAAAAATAGCAAGAGTAATTAAAAGCATTAAGAAAGGAAGAAAATAGAGTTAGCAAAACGAAGCACAAGTGATTCTAAACCAAGAATGTCTTACAGTCAACCAAGATATTTCTAAAAACTCTACTATTTTAAAGAAAAGAGGATTGTAACAACAAGCTTACCACAAGCCAAAGTTTCTCTTCCTGTATCATTTTATATTTCACAATT
Organism: Caprimulgus europaeus; assembly: GCA_907165065.1. The sequence goes on from OU015529.1 coordinate 1,432,740, forward strand.
TGGAGGAAAAGCTGTGGGCCCAAAAATAAAACTAACTTTCTGCAATATAACTTTTTTTTAAAAAAAAACTTTAGTAGCAGAAGCAAAATCAGGACAAATCACATGTTCTGTGGAGAAACAAAACGCCCAAAATCTGATTTCTAGTGCATTTTCTAGTGCATTTAAAGAAAAAAAAACAATAGTTGAGCAGAGTCTGTTGACTGTAGAACCAAAATAGCAAGACATCCTGTGGCAGGGCTATCCAGAAAATAATTATTCTATAAAAGTAGTTAATTATAATTATAAGTCACCCTCCTTCTGGGCCACATTTCTGTAAGCATTTAGAATCTTTCTGACAGGCAGCCCAAGTTACTGGGTTTTATAAACTGATTTCTCTACAAAATAGTCTAAGTAAAAGAATAGATTATGGAGTAATAATAGAAGTGGTTCAAAAATGTTTCAGACATTGACTTAGATCCTCTTCTGCAACTGTAAAATGTAGATGCATTTTGAAAAAAATTAACCTTGAAATTTACAATTATTCCATAACACGAAACCTCCCAATGACCTGATGTCAGAAAGATTAACAAAATTCCTATGAAATTAAGTGTCATAAAATGCTAGCAGTTGCAGGTAATTCTATTAGTTTGGAAAAATCAGGATATCCATTAAAAAAAAAATAGCAGTTAAATAACATTAGGCTCAGCCTTAAAAATTCAGCACATTTTTTGTCTTAAGCTTTATCTTTCAAAGAAAAATACTCCATTGAAGAAATGTTCTCCTTTCCCTCTTTATTAAGTGAACGTTTAAAACTATTTTTACATCATTAATTTTCAAATTAACTTGATAATCTAAATATAAAAGGTGCCTTAAGTCAGCCAGTGGATATTTTTAAAGTTCTACCATCACCCAGAAACAAGGAGATCAATTGGAAAAAAAAAAATTAAAAAAAAAATCTATGATTTGGGGGATTTGTTATGTTCTCTGAGTGCAAATTCATTTGTCTTCTTAGCAGTAAGAAAAAACAAAGCCAAAAATTTTCAAATTAAGCAAAGGAAGAGAGTTTTCAGCACTATCAACTCATCTCAGGACCCAAAAAAAATAGGCATAAAATAATCAAGTCCATTAAAGAGAAAACGGAACCGTGTTCTGTGGACAAAGGGAATGAGAGAATTACTGGTGGTTTTTATTGAAAATAACTTCAAAACATTGTATTTGTTCCTGAAGCCATTTTCATTTCAGTATGTGCACGTGCTCATGTGAGAGAGAGAGAGAGGGAGATTCCTGTGGGATGTCCCCACCCAACAATTCAGTTGAAGAACAATTCCAGAAAGGAAAACTGGAAGTCAAGTAGCAAGTTTTGAAGAATGTGATTTCTTCTTCCCATAACTGCCACTTCTCAGTGGTCCCTTAGGTTGTCTTTAACACTGTGATGCTGGCAGCTTCATCATCCTTTTGAAAAATCACTCTTTCCATCAGTTTTCTCTCCTCATTCATTTAAAGGTCACCTGCTAATGCAGCAGTTATATGGCAAGGGGATGTTTCTGACACAACACCATATTTTAATATGTCTTCCAAGACCTAGTTAAATATGTAAGCAGTTATTGGATTAAAACATATAATAATGGAGTTACTACACCTTTCATTCAACAAGACAAACAAGAAAAGCTCATAAGCAAACCTGTCTTTCTGCAGTAAAGCACCTGAGTACCTGTTCATCTTTAACTCAGTAAGAATTATTGTGACTCTTTCCTATCAAAGCAAAACACACACACAGAGTTTTCCCCCAAAGGATCAGTGCTCAAGGCTTCTCATATCAGACCAAGAGCCACTGCCCAGTTTCTACAGTGTATTAAAAACCAAGAAGGGAGCTACAGAGAACCAGTTGTCCCTGCTGAGAGATACCAAGGGAAGGAGAGCCTGATACTCATTATTAGAGCAAACAAAAAGATTAATGAGAAACCAGCTCTGTTGTAGGAGAGATGAACAACTTGGTTTTGCATTGTTTCTCAATAAACAACCTAATGCTGCTGGTTTAGAATCCCAGACTGGTTTGGGTTGGAAGGGACCTCAAAGCTCATCCAGCCCCAACCCCCCTGCCAGCAGCAGGGACACCTTCCACTAGACCAGGTTGCTCAAAGCCTCATCCAACCTGGCCGAGAACACTTCCAGGGAGGAGCAGCCACAGCTTCTCTGGCCAACCTGGGACAGGGTCTCACCACCCTCACACCAAACAATTTCTTCCTCACATCTCATCTCCATCTCCCCTCTGCCACTTTCAAGCCATCACCCCTTGTTCTGTCACTCCCTGCCCTTGGCCAAAGTCCCTCCCCACCTTCCTGGAGCCCCTTCAGGTACTGGGAGGCCACTAGAAGGTCTCCCTGGAGCCTTCTCTTCTCCAGGCTGAACAGCCCCAACTCTCTCGGCCTGTCCTCATTGTCATTGAAAACATTGCACAGTAATTAACGTGTTTGTTTAGCTGACATCTTATGGCTCAGTGGGGGAAAAAAATAAATAAATCTTAAGTTACATGACAATTGTTTTGCCTGACCCACCTGCCAGCGTGCCCAGGCAGCCTCCGCTCCCCTGCAGAGGCTCAGCAGCTGCAGCCCGCCCTGTCAGAACTAGGCACGGGGGTTTAAATACAACCTGCCGGACAGCAGAGCCGACTCCTCCTCCGGCCCCTGGCTCTGGCTGTCGGTTCCATCTCCCCGCGAAGGTCTGACTCATCCCGAGGCAGCCCCGGGCCCTTTTCCCCTCAGCACACACCGGCCTTTCGCAAAGCTCGGCCCAAACCGACCGCGGAGCCACGTTTTGGGGCAGATCGAGACAAATCCCAGAGCGCCTGTTCCCGCCCTATCCGGTACCCGCTGCGGTTCCCGGGCGGGATGGCAGCACGGCCAGGCCGGCCCGCCCCCGGTGCAGGGTCTCTCGGGCGGTAGGTCCCCGGCAGGCCGCACCCAGTCCCCCCACGACCCGCACCTGTCCTTCTGCTGCAGCAGCTGCTGGAGCTGCTCGGCCGAACCCGCCGCCGCCACCTCCGCTGCCGCCGCCATGGCCCGACCGCCGCCGCCTCGGGGATGAGAAGCCGCGCCGGGTCACGTGCGGGCTCGCCCGCGCATGCGCCACAGCGGCTGCGCCTCCCGCGCAGCTGCCGCCCGCACGCGCCGGCGCCGCGGCAGCCCGGGTCTGGCGGGCGCCATGTTTGGCCGGGGCTGGACAGCTCTCACTGGGCACGGGCAGCCCTCACCGGGCAGCGGGCGAATCGCTGTGCGGTCTGACTCCCTCTGGCTGGTATTCTGCCCAATGAAGGAGCTGTGTCCTGGCTGTGGTTTGCGGATGTCGCTTCCCTTCGACCGCCGAGCAGCGCGGGCCCGTGAGGAGAGCTCTGGAGATAATTCACTGCTGTGCTGCGCTGAGGGCGTTTGGTTCGTGAGGGAGGAGTTTCCTTACCCCACACCCGCTGCGTTAGCGGCCGTAATCCGTTCCTGGTGACATCAGCTGAAAGCAAAACCTCGAGTTGTTTTATCGTTAAGGAGGAACGCAGTCCTGTGTTGTGCACGTCTTAAGTATGCTTCCAAGTAAAATAAAAAAGCTTAGCCAGTGTGCTGTCTAAATACAGAAATAACTGATATTCATAAAAAAATAGTGAAGGGTCTGGAGCACAAGTGTGCTGAGTTGCCGGCTGAGGGAACTGGGGGTGCTGAGCCTGGAGAAAAGGAGGCTGAGGGGAGACCTTCTGGCTCTGTCCAAGTCCCTGCAAGGAGGGTGGAGAGAGGTGGGGGTGGGTCTGTTCAACCAAGGACCAAGGGACAGGACAAGAGGAAATGGGCTCCAGTTGTGCCCAGGGCAGTTGAGATGGGATGTGAGGAAGAATTTCTTTGCTGAAAGGGTTCTGAGGCATTGGCAGGGGTTGCCCAGGGCAGTGGTGGAGTCCCCATCCCTGGAGGGATTGAAGAGTCGTGTAGACACAGTGCTGAGGGACAGGGGTCAGTGGGGACTGGTCAGTGTTGGGTTCATGGTTGGACTCGATGATTTTAAAGGACTTTTCCAACCAAAACAATTCTATGATTCTATGGAAAGGTCCCTGTTCATGATACAATTACCAAATTAAGACCACTAATTCTGAATGAGAATATCCATAAAAGGTTTTAATGTCATATAGAAAATCCGTATTTTGCATAATTTTGTTAGTTTTCTAGAATGTACCAATTTAAACAAGACCTGAGGTTTGTCTTAAAAAAATTACTAACAGTTTCATTACCAAAATAATGCAGCTTCTGTTTCTAGTGAAGAAAGGCTTAAAAGACTCCTATCCAATGGAATTTACATAGTAAAGGAACCCAGAAGTTTAGAGTATATGAGATTTTTATATATTAAAACATAAAGCTGGAAACAAGATTAAAAAGTCCTTGAGTCTCAGCGTGAGGAATGGGAAGGCAGGCGGGCAGCGTATTCTCTTCATGGAACATAATGTTTTGCTTCAAAAGCAGCATCACAGCAGTAATTTTTCCAACAAGTTTGACACGGGAATGCTCACACCATAAAGTGACAGCAGGTCATTTAAACTATACTCTTAAAAACGAAACCAAAGGTACGATGGGACAGCTTGGCTGTAGTTCTTGCCAATTCCTATCAAGTTGCTTTTTGGGACCGACATTACCATTTTCCTTCATATTTGCCAAGATATTCTATTGAAAAGAATCAGACTTAACGTCAACCTGGAATTAGATTTTCACTCCTCAAGCTCACTGCCCATAAATATGCAGCTGTTCCAATTCATGCCACTGGAACCAGGATTACCACTGGTGATGGGGAATCGCACTGCGATGAAATGGAACAGGATAAAGAAGAGTGAATATTTTATTTTGCCTAATAATACTTAAATCCTTTTGATGCGGAAAGAGGAAAAAAAAATAATTCAAAATACTGTCTTATCTCTGTGCTGTTAAAAAGATGGTCATAAGGGATCCTGAAGAATGTTATAAATTTAATGTAAAATTTTGACACATTAATTATCAACAGTATTTAATCTGAAATCTCAAAATGCACAACAGAAGTTAATCCAAAATAAAGTATTAACAACTCCGTTGAGTTACCATCTTTTCTCAATATTTCTAAGAAAACAAAAGTATGTAAATACTTTTGAGGAAAACAAAGGAAAAGTCAAATGTAAAACTACATGTTTTCTGTCAGACTAATTCGGGTCGACATGAAGTACATTGCTGCCACGTTGCACAAACAGCCACCCCAGGGAAAGACCTGAAGTCAGTATAAATCTAAAAACAGATTTAACTTTAAGGTTGTTCCCAGGCCACCCTAAATCTTCATTGTTCAGCAATTCAGGTGTTTTTCAATTACTTTTGAAAAGCAGCAAGTATCGGAAAATTTGGATAAAGTCTTCTTCACTCTTTTACCTGTTCCATTTGCATTAATTGACTACGTTACCAGAGAGAAACCAATAGTTTAGACACAAACTTTTGGGATAAATTAGAAGTATTTTAGCAAAATTCTGAACAAAGGGTATGGATCATGAAGTGAGATCACCACAATTTGTTCATCTTAACAGTTATATGTTCTTTTTAACTGGCGTCGTGATAAAAGCAGCAACTGAAAATAAAATCACAGGCAGAATTAGAAGCATGAGAACCTCAGCTCTGTGTACTGACTGCCACATCTCTCAGATCATTCGGGATGAGTGGAGGGAAGAAAGTCTAATTCTATATATTTTCTCTGTCATTTTCACCTGACAGAAAATCAGTGGCATAATCAGAAATTTATAAGAATAGAAAATCTTTGGGGAAAGCATATTGAGGATTTTATACCATATTTTGTTGAGTTCCAGAGCTTTTAAAAATTACTGTTCCTTTCGGTCACAAACCAAGGAAAAACCAGTAATTATTCCCCATAAAATACTTTGTTTCAAAGAAAATAATTTTGCTTAAATTCCGAATCCTTGTGTTATTTATAAATCCCACAGATTGCCTGATTTTATTTTAGATTTCAGATAATTAAACAGATCCCATATGAAATAACTCAGAAGATGGAGCAGACAGCATGTAACCTCCAGCAGCAGCTCTTCCACGGCTAACGGGAAGCGTTAGACTGTGCAGGACGCAGCGCTGTGATGTTCATAAAACTACAGTGTGTAATGCCACAAAGAAATCTTATTTTCTAATGGTAGATTCTTTCGCTGTTTAAGTTCCCCGGTCCCACATGAAGTGTGTATTCTGTTTGACCTAAGCATTTCTGCTGTATTAAGAACTCTGGGAAAAGACTGTAATTTTTTGCAGTAAGGAAACATGCTGTTGCAGTCTGGTTCCTTCCTGTTTTATTACTTCTTGTCCGTGTTTTTGGTCCCATTTCCTGGCCCTTTTTCAACAACTGGAGGTACCTGTTTGCTGCGAAGGAATTCAGCACAAGATATCGTGGCTTGGACGCTGTTGGGGTCAAGGCAACACGGGATGGAGGGTTAAACACTCTCCAGTCCATGAGCCAAAGCTCGACGACACCGTTCGACTTGAGCAATGACTCGTCCTACTTCAGCTGTAGGACAGATGTAACTCCTGGAAATAAATGTCTTCCTCTGTAGCCGATGTCAACTACAGCTATGGCACATAATTTAAAACCTCATTCTTTAATAAGGTTCACAAGACCTTTTCAAGGTTCGTTGGGAAGGTAAAAACAAGGATTGCTGTTAAAAATGTATAGGCCCATGGAGACGGAGGAGAACTAAATCTCCCGAACGTGAGGCTGTATTTCTGGGCATCCCATATGGAGGATTTGGCAGCACGGTCCCAGGGAAACCCGGGGCTTCAATGACTCCAGATTGAACAACAGGCAGCGGGCCAAATTAATCTGGCAGGACTCCCACAGTGCCCGCTTGATCTACTGCTCACCTCAGGTTGCAAAGAACCTGACTGCAGAGGCGATATCCGAACGGGGATGGAAGGAAACCTGAGGACACAGCGCGTCGCACGGTGCCGAAGCGCCCCTGATAAACTCGGTTCACAAAACAATTGTGTCTTGGCTTTACGTTCCCTAATCACCACCCCACAGTGCCCTGCTGAGGTACTGAAATGCACATCCCTGACAGACACGGGTTTGATTTGTTATCTCCGAGCTGGGAAATCGATGTGTTTTAACATAGTTCTAGTTCTAGCCAGTCCCTGAACCCACAGCTCTATGTCTGACAAAAAAGTTACGGGTGCTTCAGACTATTTTCCTGAGCTGTGCTTAAACAAAGATGTAACAGTAGAGAGACTAATACCAGTGTGAAGAAATTAAAGTAGCTGGAAGGTGTTAAGTATTCAGGATGTATATGAGCTATGTTTTGATACAGAAATCAAATTGATTAAAGTGTAAAATAAAAACTAATACCTTTATAATACAGCCAAGCAACACTTTTTCTTGTTTTAGCTGGTTACATCCTTTCTTTATTCTGACATATCATCAGCTATACTTTGGGGAATTTAGTCTGTCCTTTGCCACAAAAGACTTCTTATTATGCACTAATTGGGTGTCTTACTTATACAAAGTGATTAAGAATAGCATGTTTTTGTTGGTTCTTGCAAAAACAGCTTCTTGGGTGTCTGAACTGGTGAGATCTACTAGACTGTACACATTAAGATTGACCATAAGAGAAAAGCTCTTCCTTTTTCCTTAGGAAGTGGTTGTATGCAAAATCAAATTAAAATTTCTATTAAACCAGATTACTTTTGTTGATAAAATTATTTTATTTTTGAGTATTGGGTTGTTTTTTTTTTCCCTAGGAGCCTTGATTGTGACTGCTGGATGATACAATGAACACATCAGGTACTCTCCCTCCTTAAAAAAATCCTTGTAAATCAAGGCAGAATTGTTTGCTGTGTAGTGAGAGTCCTGCTTTCAGTGAAGCAAAGGTGACATTCAGCACATGGAATTGTCTGCAACCACATGTTCACACCATTCTTGGTTTGTAGAAGGAGTCTTTATTGTCCCTTTTTATTCTAGGGTGTTCAGAGAGCCTTGAACATGAAGAGGAAAAAAAAAAGCTTGGGTGTGATAAGAATGTGTGATATGATTATAAAGAGTGAAAATGGCAGACTCAGAAGACAAGCCTGGAAAACTCATGATAATTAGAGGGTAGGAGCCAGGACAATGGTACAAATGCATACTAGAGTTCTGAAAAAAACCTTTTGTGATAAGCAAAAGTGGTCCAGCGTTATATTTTGACTTCTGGATGCATGACACAAGATAAAATGAAAACCACTTTGGTGTGGAAGATTGTATAGGTTTGGGAGGAGAAGAGATTGTGTGGTATGAAACCAGACAGGAATTCACTTGAAGACATGGCAGGTCTTCGTACAACAGCAGTGGGAAAAGGCTATGACAGGTCACTGGTTTTCTTGATTAAATGTCAGTAAGAGTTGTATACACAGAATAAAACACCATCAGGGGGAATTTAACAGAGAATCAAATACAGCAAACATGGAAATACTGACATTTTCCTCTAAGAAAATGATAAAATTAAATTGAAGACCTAAAGATATCGGTTAGCTTTGGAGCAAGGATGTAAAAAAAGAAGGAACCTGTCTGTAATCGCAGAGTTCCCACAGTCATGAGTCTCTAACCTCTCAACCAGGTGTGAGAAGAAACAGGTTGGAAGGTGTGACAGGTTTGTGACTGCTAAATCTATTTACTAAGGGTAAACATGAACACCAGAAAATACGTTTTTTACTGTGAGGATGGCCAAACTCTGGAGCAGGCTGCCCAGATAGGCTCCAGCTTTGAAGATACTCAAAACCCCACAGAGGACAGTCCTGGGCAGCCCTGCTTGAGCAGGGACTTGGACTCAAGAGGTTCCTTCAACCCAAATGATTCTGTGAGATTATTCTCCTTTTAAATTACCGGGTACTCCACAAAATGATGGAGTTAAGAGCAGAGAAGGCATGGAGACACATCTAGGAAATGAGCTTAACAGAGGAAAGGGAAAAACAGAGCAAATGGAGAGAAGAATGGGAAGACCTGTGAGTCCTCAGCTTCTCAGGACTCAAGAACACCAAATCTAAGAACAGGATTTTGATAAAAAATAATTTTTTGAAAAAAAAAGGGGCAAACTGCTTCATATAAAAGTCAGAGAAGTCCCAAGAGGCAAAGGTCTGTGAATTTAGCAAATATAATAGAGCTGATAAGCTGTGGATGGCAACAGGCTGCCTCTGATGACCAAAGTAAATCTCCATTCCTGTGCTGGAGGGTTTTTTTGGGTCAGGTCTCACCTGCAGAAGACAAGGTGCCTCCCAAATTGAAAACATGAGACATGGCAATTGGAGGTGTATTCCTGTAAAGATCAGCGTGTCTTTTGTTTCTGGCCTCTTAGTTCCCAAGAAGGCTTGGAAAGGTTTATAAATTATATGTCTTTTACCTTGGTTACTGAACTCTTAAAATCTGGTGATTGTAGCATTTTGCATTTTTACTTCAGGCCGTGCAGTCTTCACATCAAGAGCAATTAATCACAAAAATCACCCTTTTGGATTGGCACAACTATTTTCACAACTCCCTGAAGTGAGCACTCAGACTCTTTATCATACTCTTTACAAAGCTAAGCTTTTTCTTACTCAGAAAAACATCCACAGAGGGGGAGAACCGACACTCATTCTGTCCACACCAGTTTGTGCGTCACACCCAACTTCGCTAACGCAGCTGCCGTTTGCAAAGCTCGCGCCGGCAGGAAAGGGTCCCCCTGCCATGTGCTGACACATTGAGATGGATGTCTCACAAAATGCATGGTTTTATAGCTCATCCTGTTGTTCTAAACATGGGAACATAAACGGGGAGCCAGGTCACAGTGCTAGCTACACTGGCAAGATGCAGAAATAGGCTCCGGGGGTGGAATTGGAAGGTGGCTTTGAAATAATTAAATAAATCTGACTTTGATGTGAATGGATTTGGGTTTGTTTCAAACTCTGAAATGACTTATGCTTCAGATGTTGTGCAAACTGGATTACCCAGATTTAGGGTTATTTTTTCTATCAGGCATGTCAAATACTGAATTAAAAAAAAAAAAAAGAATCTCTGGATTATTTTTGTGATACGCCTTCAGGCTCAAAGAACGTGACAGAGCATATAGCGTAAGTACAGCTGGATCCCTGGTGAAGAATAAGCTCTGGAAGGAGTGAATGCCAGGGATAGCTTGGCAACACATGTTCTCTCCTGCAAAACAGCTTGATTTATCAGAGTGGAAAAGATAAGTGGTATATTGCACCCTCCTGACTGAGGAGATTGTTCCGTCACAAGACCCAACAAAAGTAAAGCGAAGGGCTCTGATTTTCTGCGTGACACACCGTGCCAGTGAGCAACGAGCACTGCTGAGTTCTGCTCAGTCACACCTCCACCCTTGCATTTTGATTTTGGCTTCATTAAAAAAGAAGGGCATCATCCTCTAGAAGAGAATCTCCTGTTGGTCGTGTTCAGAACGAGTTTGAAATGGGTGTCTGCCTGCTCTGGATTGCTGTGCAGTGTGTGCAGCCAGCTCTCACGTCCAAGCCTGCGCTAGTGATTCTGGTCTTTGGCTGCCATGGGTGGGAATTTGCAGATGATCCTTGGAAGCTTCTGAATGATTCTGTTTGGAAATTGGATATTTCTATATTGAAACTCAGGTACTTTCCTGTGACTTAATCTGAAATAATGATGGGCAGCTCATCACCTGTTGTCCCAACAGGGAGGGTGACTTGTACGAGGCAGTAACAGAACAATACGCAGCAGCCAGGGCAGGAGGACACCAGGTAATTACATTACACCCTGTAATGCTCAATCACTGACCTGAATGTCTACATGTCAACTGAAGTACCTGATTTTAGGTTCCCAAACCTAAAAATCAAAATCATTACACTCAGCACTGGTCAAATTTGCAAATGCTGCCTAAGACAGGGTTTTTTGGTGCCCATCACATGGCAACTGAATGTTTCTTTTAGAGAAGGACAACTGCAAAAAAGAGTAGGAGTCAAGCCAAGGTGTTCTCGTAGATTTTGTGTTCAGTCCTTACTCCTCAGCACTCTGAGAAGTGAACTTCTTATTCCCTGGCCTCTGTGATGCACACGATGCTGGCCACCTGTCATTTCCTAGTTGTAATTTCCACCTGGCTTCTGATCTTTCTTCAGACTCTAAAGGAGGTTTAGTTCTTTGGGAAAGATCTAATTAGAAAATTAGCTCCACTCACTGATGGCAACAGCTTGGTCACACGGTTAACTAAATGGATGAACTGCTACTGCTGTTAATTAAAACGTTACTGACACACTTAAGGGACAAAACCAGGTTTGGTGGTGGCTTTTCTGAGTTTGCTTTAGGCAGCACGTAGACAGAGCAAGCCTTTTTACTCTTCCCTAGGAAATATATATATATATATATATTTCCCTATCTACTTTAAAACTCACTATTCATTTCCAGCCCACACACTAGTGCAGCCTCAGTCACACCTTCACATGGGTTTTGTTCTTTGGTGTTTTGGCATTCCTACAGCCCGCAGGCACAGCAGGTAGGCTGTAAATTATGTGGTCACACACACGAATGCAAAGGTCTTGGATAATATTTTCTTGTTGTCTTTAATGCCACCAAAACCCAAACAAATTCAAAGGGACAAATAAAGCCTGTCCTGCACTGCACCACCATTCCTTCCCAGTGCAGGTATTGGAGAGCACAGGGGCCACTGGGTATGTGAAGATCGCTTGAAATTGTTGCCCAGCTTTTCACAGAATCCCAGAATTGCCTGGATTGGGAAGAGCCCTTTAAGCTCATTGAGTCCAACCATGAACCCAACACTGACCAGTCCCCGACTGACCCATGGCCCTCAGCACTGTGTCTACACGACTCTTCAATCCCTCCAGGGATGGGGACTCCACCACTGCCCTGGGCAACCCCTTCCAGTGCCTCAGAACCCTTTCAGCAAAGAAATTCTTCCTCACATCCCATCTCAACTGCCCTGGGCACAACTGGAGCCCATTTCCTCTTGTCCTGTCCCTTGGTCCTTGGTTGAACAGACCCACCCCCACCTTTCTCCACCCTCCTTGCAGGGACTTGGACAGAGCCAGAAGGTCTCCCCTCAGCCTCCTTTTCTCCAGGCTCAACACCCCCAGTTCCCTCAGCCGGGAACTCAGCACACTTGTGCTCCAGACCCTTCCCCAGCTCCGTTCCCTTCTCTGGACACGCTCCAGCACCTCCAGGTCCTGCTTGGAGTCAGGGGCCCAACACTGAACCCAGCACTGGAGCTGCGGCCTCACCAGTGCCCAGTGCAGGGGGAAGAGAACTCCCCTGCTCCTACTGGCCACACCAGTGCTGATCCAGGCCAGGATGCCCTTGCCCTTCTTGGCCACCTGGGCTCTCTGCTGGCTCATGTCCAACCAACACCCCCAGTTCCCTCTCTGCCCAGCAGCTCTCCCCCCACTCCTCCCCAGCCTGTCGCGCTGCCGGGGGTCGTTGAGGCCGAAGGGCAGAACCCGGCATTGGCCTCAAGGAACCTCCCACAACTTTTAATTCTCTCATCACCAATTTAAGGAACGCTCAGAACGCCCATAAACCGCAAATTCACAGGCCGGACGGTGATGACCCAACACCCCGGGTGATGTCAGACCGGCGTTGGGTCAACCCCCTGGGTGACGCCGCCCGCTGTAACGCCCCGTGTCACCCATTCGAGCGCGAGGGAGCGGCCATCTCCCGCCCCGGGTTCGCCCCGGCCCCGCCCGCGGGCGGTGAGTCCGTCAGGCGGCGGGGCGGGCCCGGGCCGTGGCGTGGGGGGGAACGGGACAGAGACCGGGACCGGCCGCCATGGCCGCGCTGCCGCTGCTCGCGCGGGGGCGGCGGGGGGCGCTGCGCGCGCACGAGCCGGAGGAACCGGAGCGCGTGAGTTCCGCCCGCGGGCGGGGGGAGACACCGGGAGCGGGGGAGACATGGGGGAGCGGCCTCTCCGGGCCAGCCTGGCCGCGGCAGCTCCCGGCGCGGCCTTACCGGGCTGGCCAGGTCCCGCAGTCAGCCCGCTGCCTGAGGGAGAGGCCCTGAGCGGGGGCTGTGAGGCGGCGCGGCGGCCGCTGGCCCCGGGGCTGTGACCGGGCGCCGTGAGGCGACCGTTGGCCACAGGCTTTGAGGAAACCGTGAGGCTGCCGTTAGGTGCGGGGCTGTGAGGGAACCGTGAGGCGGCCGTTGGCCCCGGGGCTGAGACCAGGCGCCGTGAGGCAACTGCTGGTCCCGGGGCTTTGGGGGAGCCGTGAGGCGATCGCTCTCCCCGGGGCTGTGAGGGAACCGTGAGGCGGCCGTTGGCCCCGGGGCTGTGAGGGAACCGTGAGGCGGCCGTTGGCCCCGGGGCTGTCAGGGAAGCGTGAGGCGACCGTTGGCCCCGGGGCTGTCAGGGAAGCGTGAGGCGACCGTTGGCCCCGGGGCTGTGAGGGAACCGTGAGGCTATCGCTTTCCCCGGGGCTGAGGGAACCGTGAGGCGACCGTTGACCGGGGGCGGTGCGGCGGCGGGTGCCCCCTGGCGGCAGCGCGGCGGCAGTGCCGGGCGGCGAGAGGCGGAGGGCGGGAGCGGTGCCCCGGGAGCGGTGCCCAGGAGCCCCTCGGGCTCCCCCAGGCCGTTGTTGAGGTGCCCGCGGGGGGCCTGGTACCGCTGGTGCCGTGCAAGTGCCATCGAGCTCTTGCTCTGTCTGGAGACAGGGAGTCTGCGCTCACACTTCCATAATTTTAAGTGGAATATCACTAAACCTTTTTTTTAACTCTTTCCCTTTTTTTGTTTTTTTTGGGGTTGTTTTTTTTGGCTGACCCCCTCTTTACCAGGTGGCATTATTAACACGCTATTTTCTGCTGAGTCCAGGATGTGCCTCCCAAGTACAATGTGTTTAACATTTCTGTGTTGCACTCTGCAATAGTTTTCCATTTCAGCCAAGCCAGATTCATTCCAACAAGGCGTCCCTCATCCAACACCTTGTAAGCATCTTTCTTCCTAATAAATGCCAAGCTGTTGAGTTGACAGAAGTTAACAGGAGTTCCAAGAAACACTTACCCTGGTTTTCACGATCATCCCAGTTCACATGACTTCAGCAAAATCTTGTGTGGTTAGGGGCTAACCTCATTTATCAGAGAAATACCATTTGTGGAGAAGAAGAGGAAATGAGCATGTTAAATTTATAGGAGATCCTTCAAATCTTACAGCTAGATTTAAAAAATAGCAAGTGGTCTTCTTTCTTAAAAGCATTTTCTGTTGTGTTTAGGTTAGTTATATCAATGTAGCTCATTTTTGCACCAGTTTGGTTTCACTGCTTTTGAAAAGCACCATCTGTGACGTCTTTATCCTTTCAGCATCAGTGAAAATTCATGTGTTGTTCTAAGACTTTTGAGCTGGAGAAGAAAGTGACAGAATATCTTCTCTGCCTTGAGACCTGTTTTCTACCTGTTCTAGGACTGTGTGATTTGCTGTTGGTCTTAAACTGCATTTCCAAGCTGGATGTAGCATGATCATTCCCCAACAAAAGTAGTCATTTTGATAAAACCCTTGCTTTTCTTGTTGATCCTTACAGATCAGATTCTCTCTGAAGCCTGCACTGTGCCTGTTGTGCGTGCAGCCAGGACTGATGTATTGATTGTCTCTTTCCTAAGAAAGAAAATTCCAGAGTGAAGTCTCCCCTGAAGCCTCTGCTAGAAACTTCCACAAATTGTCTTGGCCTTGGTGTGATAACTTTGTCAGCCATCTACTCTCTATGCTGAATTCTTGTCACTGATGCTAAGTATATTTTAACCCACCCCCCCAAAAAAACAATACTTTGAATTTATTTTTAATAAGCCCCATTTCTTCTGATGTATGGCACTAAGCCATTTTCTCCCTTTTCTCCTTCATCTCACACATCTTGCTCGTTTGGCTGCTGTGCCACTGTGCTGTACCTTTTAATAAAGCACGAGTTCTGCAGCAACAAAGGGAAGAGAATGTTTTCCCAGTGGAAGGCAGTCCATCTTTAGAGGACTTTCTCAGACTTTTTGTTATTATATTATTCACTTTCTTAGTACAATACATATTTCACTTTTTGATTTACTTCCCATCCAAATATCCTGTATTCCTTGATAGTCGTCTTGTTTCAACTGTTTTCCACTGAGGTTCCTGTTGTATTGATCCACTTTAATTTTGCATAACATATTCAAATTTTAAATGTAGTTTCCGTGCTTCAGTAGTCTCTTAGTTCTGTGGCAACACATCTCCTGCCTGTGAAATCATATGCTTGTGAAAGAGTTCGAATATTGTTATTACTTAAACAAAGTTTGTTCAGAAAGGCATCAGAAAAAAAAATTCAGAAGCGTGTGTGTCTGTTTGGAATTCAGAGTCAGACCCTGGAATGGCTGTGTCAGTTTGGAAACTTCTCGTTATTCTATTAATTTGCAATTTCAATTCCAAGGAGCCTCTGGCAGTTGGGTAGTGCTCCCATTGCATGGGAGAGCAGTCACAGTCAAGGATACTCTCCTCGAGGTTTCCACTCAGTGTCTTCCACAGAGTTGTATCCTAACCTCAGCTGTTCCCCACCTCGTTCTCACAGAGTAGGAACACTGACACCCCTGCTTAGGCCAGCCCTTTCTCCAGAGGTGGAACGCCTTTGATTCTTCACAGGACATCCAGGTGTCATTCAGTGCTAGGTCACAGCTCAGGTTAGAGCTTCCAGAGCGGGAAGGTAATTGGTTCTGTAGCAAGGGAAAGCTGTAAAGAGGCGACAGTGCTCAGAGAACGATAACACAAGTCATTACAAAACGTGTCTTGGTAGCTGTCTGCCTTGGCTTCGGGGTTTTCCTTCTGTTTCCTTGATGTAATTAGTCACTTCACACAACTTCCCCTGATCCATCCCTTTGATAAACACCATCCTAAATTATACACTAACGGAGGGTGAAGTGTGCTCTGTTCCCAGTGGCATTTTATCTCCAGTTTATGGAACTGAGGCACAGAGACCGAGAGCTGCGATTTCCCTGCTCACCCAGCACGAGCTGCAGTGCTAAATACAGAATTTGGGTGCTCTGCCTCAGTACCTGGCAATCCATTAGTAACTTGCTGTTCCTCCAAATGAATGCAGATCCTTGTCAGTCATAAACAATAAATCCTGCACACTTGTATTCAGGGGCCTGTGCCTTATGAAGACATCTAAATATTGGTTGTGATTCTTTCAGAAGCGAGTGTGCAAGCCATTAGAAACCATTCCAAGTGAGGCTGATGCTCGCCTCGTTGATTGTGCCATGGAGCTGGATTCTAAACAGAAAATCTCCCCTGACTACAGTCCTTGGGCTGCAAAGACAAAGCAAAATTCAGTGGTATGTTTACACTGCCAACAACATCACATTTAAAATACATTTTATAATAAAATTACAAATAATTGCCCCATTTTTGGGTTGTTTTTTTTTTTTTTTGATGGCTTTGTATTTGATTTTGTTCATTAGGTTTTTGAAAACCATGGAAGCAGAGGTACTGCCCAGCCTTGCCCAAGATGTATTGCTGGAGAATCTGTAAGTATATTAACCTTCTTTCTGTGACATAAAAGATAGACTTGTTCTTAAGTATTAGATCCATAAAACATAAAGTTAATAAAAACTGCAATTACATTTCTCAGGAATAAAGCATGTAAATAAAAGGCAGCAGATTGATTTAGCATTTCTGAGGTATGCCAGCAGAGCACAAACTAATATGTTTCCAGCAGCAGTTGGGAAATATGGGGACTGCAAACACATTTTTCAACCTCACTCTAAAAAGCAGAGTTTAGGAAGTAACTGAAGCAAACGATAACATACAACTTCCTCTACCCCATTTTTATATCTTCCTTGATTTACCAGCTCATAATAAAATATTCAGGAATCCCATTCTATCTTCTATTTTTCCCTGTAATTGGATACTTCCTTTCCAAAGAGTAGATATAGCCTAAAAATATTACACTGTAGACATAGCAGAGCTAGTTTTAAATGAGCTTGGCACAGACAGCTTGATTTTCTGAAAACCACTGAGTATTTGGACAGCTGAACAGCACTGACTTCTGAGCTGAGTCACACAGGCTCCTCTTGGCATCCAAGGCAAAGTGTTTCAAACCTGGATTTTTTTGTTCAAGTGGCTGTAGTCACACTATGACTTGGCACTGTGTAGTGTGTTGTAATGGTGCAGCAGCAGCACTAGAATCTCCTGCTAACAGTGACAGTGATCTTAACCACCCTCCTTTTTTCTCCTGGACAGAAAGCCTAAACCCTGGAGAGACAGTGGCTGGTAACAGTGAGAGAGGTTATGGTATTCCTGCAGTTTCATTTTCATGGAAATTGTCCAACCAAAGTGTAGGAAGTTTCTTAAATGTATGGGAGCTACTCCTGACTTTAGTTTGCATCCTCTGCATCCTTTCAAACCATCACAGGATTCCTCAGAGAGCCAAAAATGAGGAGAGGCATGAGGGAATGCCACGTGTTTCTTCAGAAAGGCTGAATGTTTGTAGCAAAATGGAATTAATGGTCAAGTTTCCACTGAATGCTGGGAGACTGAGGCTGCTGTCCTAAGGCAGCAGCTGTGACTGAAAACTGTGTTAACTTCTTTCTGCTCTTTCAAAATAAAACAGAAACTGGATCCAGGACTGACTTTAGGAATATAGAAACCACTGTGACCACATATGTGAATTACCAAGTTTGTTCTTTCCAGCTATGTTACATTCTCTGGGTGCATGGAGAAAATCTCAGGGATTAAAACCCAAAAAAGAAAATAACATTTTGGAATTAAAACCCAAATTGGCACATGAGAAAGCCAACTTTGTTGTATTTCAGAATTATGGTGGCAACATTAGAGTTTGTCAAATTCTTCTATATCAGTGACCACTTAATTCTGGAAAATTATGTCTGCTTTTATGTAACATGAGTACAAATTCTGTAATTGCAAATAACACCATTTCTATTTGAAATCAGTTCAGCCTGACATGATTTTTTTCCTATGGCCTGTTAAGGAATTTGAGATTAAAAAACCAGATAACTCGAGGAGGTAACATTCACCTCTTCCACAGACATTTATGTGCTGTGAACTTCAACATGCATTTGAAGGCAGTAGCACTAGGAGGTTTGCTCTCTTAGCTTTTAGACCTCTTTTTCTATATTTAATGACTACCCACATGTTTCAGAAGGAATAATACATGTGTATTAAACCACATTTTGTGCAAAGAGTACTACTTCAGTTGCATTTCTTATAAGCTTTCTTTGGACTAATGTTATTGACTATTTAGGCAGGAACTTAGAAAAGGAAGCAGTGGCATTAACTAGAAGGAAGCTAGGTAGGATTTTGGGGTGGGGAGAACACCACCATAATTGAAATTTTTGTGTTACATGATAACTAGAGGTAACACTTTTTTGTTCTAAAAGTATTACTGGGAAATACATTCTTTAAACAAATACAGTGTGATATAAACAAATGCAGACTGGAGTTTAAAATAAAAGTTGCCAACCAGAACATAAATTTCCATTTCCTCTTGAAAATCTTTACACAATTAATGGTAGAATAGAGTAAGTTATCCAAGTGTGATACTAAAATTGTCTATATTCTCTATGAGTATATTTTAACTTCATATGCAAAACTAGTATCATAACTCAGTCATGCTGCTTATGGATATTACACTGAACCTTCTAAACTGTCCAGTAAAGTTGTCCATGAGTACCTCAGGGCAAAAAGGGAATATTTGTGATGCTGTTAGTGGAACTGTCAGTTTCTTTTAAAATCAAGTTTGAAAATATGTGCTGAGGAAAAGACTTCAGTTCTTTATAAGGTAATTTTTAATTAAATTACGTTCAATTTTGTAATTTCAGGGGCACTTCAATCATATCCTGAGCTTCTAGAAGTTGAGAGGTGGCAGATGGACAACACTGCTTTTCTCTTTGAATTCTAAAGCTGCACCTGTGAGCCCTGTACAGCTGGATGTCTGTACATTCCCTCACGGCCTGGGCTTGTGTGGGATTCAGCACAGAGCACTTTGCTGTAGGCATTGCTCTTTCACTGCACAGTCATGGATATAATTTTATTTTTACACTTGAAAAAATGCTTCTGCTTTTAAGGTAACTCATTGTGTGTTCGAAAAAAGGGGGTTGGTTTAATGTTTTAGACTAGCTAAGTTGATCTGGCCTTTGGCCCAGTCTTCACCTGGGACTGGGGCAAAGGTCCAGCCTGACACAAGGAATTTCATGCTGAGACAAGAAATTTTCCTGTCTCTCTTGGGCACTTTCTCTGACACTCTTGGAGAGCAGTCCTTGTGTTTACATGGGTACAGGGCCTGCAGTTTTAGCTCAGCCCTACACATGCAGGCAGAAATGGGAGGATGGAAATGTCTTCATTTTTAGATGGCTCTTCAGCTGTGAAGGCCAGCAAAAATCCTACTGAAACTTATGTTAAATTACAAAATATACATCTAATTCAGGTATTTTACATGCTAAACTTCAGAGCAAACAGTTTGTGAATGTGGCAGGTAAATATCTCATAGAAAAAGGAGTATTGTAAGTATTGGCAGGAGTATTCACCCTCTATAAAGAAGATGAATAGTAATTCAGCTCTGTGGAATCCTCACAAAGGTGTTAAGATACCATTGGACACTCCCTGACTCTGTCTGTCCAGTTATTGTGGTATTAGTAGAAATTGGTTTAAAATCTGTCATCCAGCATGATTTTACTGGCTTGTCACAAATAATTCCATGTACACTTCAGGATTATATAACTTTTAAACACACTCAGATTTTCAGACTCTCTAAGAGAGCCGAGTTGTGCTGTCTGGGTGTGACACCAGTGGCTGCTCTGGTTTAGGCAGAGGGGTCCTGAGAGCTCAGAACTGAAGAGCAGTACATTGCCCTTCCACAGTGGAGGGAAACTGCTGTGCCCTGCTGCCACTCACCTTTTGGGCCGAGTTCCACTCAAAACAGGTACAGCAGGCGTGACAGCATTTGGCCTCTCCTGTTCTGACTGCAGCCAGTAGCCACTTTAAAATGGTAGCTCCAAAGTTGCAAAAATCTAGTGACAGGCTCTTAAAGGTCAGTTTCCCAGGGGGGTTTTATCAGACTGCAAAAACCCTTAGATAAAGGTTTTTCAGAATCCTAAAATGCTTCCCACATTGTGTATGGAGCTGTAGCTGGCACTGACTCGACTGTTAAGGAGATATTCTTCCTAAATGTGTGAATATCATAAATACTGAACTCAATTAAGTATTAAATGAGGAAGTAAGTCTCTAAAGCAGACCTGCACTGAACTGACATACAGACTGTTTGGTTAGGAAAGAATAAATTCCCTCCAAGCCAATATAAATTTTCATTACATCAAAAATAAATATTTTCAAAGCAAAATTTTTCAGACACTTCAAAATTTTCTTCAGTCACAAGAACAGTCCAAACTGTTAAAAAATGAAATCTCCAAGAAACACAGTGGTTTTAAAAACTGAAGATCTGAAACTCACCTTGAATCCTCCCACTCCCAGTAGGGGTTGATGCAGGCAATAGTACCTGTCCAAGCTGGGAAGGAACACATCCTCACTGGAGACAACAGTATGAACACTGATCATCAGTGTTAATCAACTAGTGCTAAATAATAATACAAAATGGTTTTTAAAGACTGTAATTAGATATTAAGATAACTAGATCATATTTTATACAGAATCACAGAGTGGTGGGGTTGGAAGGGAGCTCTGGAGATCACCCAGTCCAACCCCCTGCCAAAGCAGTTACCATCTCTGCTGCATCATAACCCAATTTGTAATGAAAGGGTGAATACTAAAAAAAAAAAGAGGTTTTGATACAGAAATGTGATACCTTTCTTCATTCCCAAAGATTTCTGTGAAAACCCACCTGTATCTCTCTATTCTTTCAGAGTTGAGAAGTGTTTTTGTTCTTGCAACCCTAACAATTGAGTGTTGGGGATCATCTTCCCTGGTTATTTAACTGCAAAAGCACCAGACTGGGTCAGTGGGAGCACTCAGCTGCGTGTCCTGTGTGCTCCAGTGACTCAGAGCAGGGGGACACCTGGGACAAGTCCAGGAAACAGGACACAAACTGAATGGAAAGACTTTGTACAAATACAAAAACCAGGATTTTATATCAGGCTTTGTTATGGGCATCATTTCTTGCCTTGAATATCAAATATTACAGGAATTATGAAAATTTCCATAGTTTTGAACAGTATTTTTTTTTCTTTGCTATTTTTTGTTGATATAAAAAAATATATTGGCTATCAGGAGAATGTTAAACTTGACTTTGCTCTCTTTATTAAGCATTGGTATCTCTAATATTTAAGAAGTAGTTCCTTTGTGACTAGAATTCAAGTGTCTGTATACTCATACTTAATTTGCACAAGTACTTCCTAGTATTTGTCAAAGCTACCAGCTCCCTCCTTTCTGTTTTTCTTGAGTTGACTTGTAATATATTAAAAAAAACCCCCCAAACTTCTGGGAGATGCCATTCAGGGCAGAAGGGTGGCTGCATTGTACCTTTTTGTTAGTGTTCTGCACTGCAGGAGGCTGCAAGTCCTGCAAAAACTTGTATGAACAGATTTTTACTTAATATTTCTGGGAGTGAAATAAACTTTAAAGTGAATCTTAACGCTAGGAGGTGATTCAGTGATCTCCCTGCTCCCTAACGGGACAAGGAATGCATCTCAGCCAGCCAGCATGGAAACAAACTCTAGTTTAATATAGTGAAGGTTTATAATCGTGGTATTTTTTAAAATGAGGTACTGTGTTTGTAATTTGTTTCAGGGTCTGTCAGGCAGACTCAGGAAGCTGTTGTGATGGGTACAGGTGAATGCTGGACAGGTTGGGACAGGTGAATATTTCTTTAAAGCAGATTTGTGTCAAATCTGCAGTAGAACCACAAGATTATTTTTGTAAGACTTTTCTTCACCTTGTATGACTGAAATTTTTTTTTATTGATAAAAATTATATACTCTCTAGTTCCTAATACTGTGATTTATACACAAAATAACCTGATACTTTGTGATGTGTTTCAGGGTTTGTCAGTCAGAATCATGAAGCTGTTGTGATGAGCATCATATGGGTTAGGGCAGGTGAATATTTGTTTAAAGCAGATTTGTGTCAAATCTGCAGTAGAACCACAAGATTATTTTTGTAAGACTTTTCTTCACCTTGTATGACTATGAAATTTTGTTTTATTGATAAGATTATATACTCTTTATATTTCCTAGCACTGTAGTTTTTACACAAAACCTGAGTGGTACTTTATTACCATGTATATAGTAAAATAGGGATGTGGTCTGTTCTCAACTCAGGTGAACACAACCTGATCTGATCTATTTTTAAACTTTGTATTTTGTAAGTTGTTACTTGCAAAAGCAGACACATTAAACACCACTTTGGCTACTGGAATCGCCTGGTTTTTGTTATTCCATTAATAACTGAATTGCATTTTGCAGACACTGAGGTAGGAAGGTAAATAAAAGCTATTTGTGCAGTATATCCTGCACAGTGTTTCCCCTCATGGGCCAGGTGCATGAGTGATGTGTAGAATCAATATTTTGAAACAAATTAATTCCTCTACAGGTTTGCTTTAATAGAGAGTTAAACATTAATATTTTTCAACTGCTCTGCTCCATCTGTGTCTCCAGATTTTGTTTTTCCTCACCTGGTTGGAACAAACCCAAGGATCAGACCTAAGTTCCTGTGGATTTTGGTAGAAATGGAGGTGTCTAGATAGGGGGTGCACACAACCCTTCAAAGCCCTTACCTTCACTTGCCATTGCTGCAAAAATCCTCAAAAAATAAAGTGAAACCTGGTTGCTAAACAAGCACTTGTTAATTTACTTACTTGCATTTATGCCAGTTCTGGAGAAAAGGTGTTTTAACTTGGAGAAGTCTGACCACGGCCACGCAGGACAGGCTGGTGCTTCTGGAACAGGAACAGCAGTGCTGAAACCAAGGGAGGAGGATGAAGGCATCATTTTGGTTATGTTTTTTTCTTTTGTTACCTATTCTTGAATGCACTGAGGGTAAAGTGACTTCATCTCTTTAGACATGAGGAGGATGTTGGCTGGTTAGCATTGGACGTACACTCTGTATAAAGCACGAGGCAAGAGGAGAATTAATCCTGGTTTGGTATCTGAGGTAGCAAGAAGCACATGAGTGAATGTGAAAGGGGGAGGATAAATGCAATATTGATGAAAATAAATATGTTCTATAAAATTTATGTTGCTTTGGACTATGGTACTAGCATTCACTTAATTATTGTTCAATAATTGAATGTTGACTTGTTTTGGCTGCTAACAAAAAGAGGGAAAACAAATGTTGGGTTTAGTATGCAGGGATTTAAAGGCAGTCTGGATCTGACTAGCCACAAAGACAAGAAATTTATACTTAACATATATGTTGAGAATAATATATTTAAAATGGATGGTGTTTAAGTTAGTTGTGAGAAATTTGATACATATTAAAACCTCAGCACCTGACCAGAGAACCCCGTACAGTGGTTCCTTGGAGCCTAACATGATAACCTGTATTAGCACATTAATAGTCACACACTAATAATGCTATTTGTGCCTTGATGACTGGCAGTAATTAAGAGTTACACCTTGGCATTTTATCATACATGAAACTATTATATTCAGGATAACACCACATGTGCAAAAATGTCCGTATTGCTGTGGGAAACACCAAGAGCTTCCATTGCTGGGGACACGTGTTTTACTGAAGGGACTTCTACTGAAGAATAAAAACCTACGAGTTTAAGTGGGAGATGTCCCATGTCACAGGGCATCGAGGCTCATCCTTTGCTCTGTCTTCCTGAGTTGTTCCCAACTCTTTCACCCATAAGTGAGAAAACCCTTGGTCAGCTTGGTTTCTTTTTAAACACATAAAAAAAATAAACCCAGGAAGATGAAATAAGAGTCATAGAATCACAGAATCCCAGACTGGTTTGGGTTGGAAGGGACCTCAAAGCTCATCCAGTCCCAACCCCCCTGCCATCAGCAGGGACACCTTCCACTAGACCAGGTTGCTCAAAGCCTCATCCAACCTGGCCGAGAACACTTCCAGGGAGGAGCAGCCACAGCTTCTCTGGCCAACTTGGGCCAGGGTCTCACCACCCTCACACCAAACAATTTCCTCCTAAAACAGGAAACCTTAATAGGCCTTAATTGATCTAAACCTCATCCTCTGCCAGGTACTCTGTCACCAACTTGACAATAAAGACATTTGCCATTCTGTGTCGACGTGTGCACACCATCTCCAAGTGCTGACATCCAGATTCGAGCACATCGTGCTTTGTCCTTTGCTGGGATGTACCAAACCACCTTTCTGGATCCCATTTTACAAACAATAATGTAGAGAAACCTCACCAACAGCGGCAGCAGCAGCCGTCTCTGTCGGGCGGTCCCCGGGGACACGGTCCCTGCCCATATTAACGCGCACGCGCTCGATACGCGCTGGCTCTTAGCACCGGGGAGATGTTGTCTCTACTTCTGCAGCCCACCCTGTTTAGTGCTGTGTGGAATCAGGTGTGGAGATGTTTGTGTATGATTAGAGTGTTGTTACTGAGACAATCTAGAAATCACTGCATGATATTTGCTTGCAACACAGGGTGTCATTCATGAGTTATACATAAATGGCAGCTTTACATATTTAAAAGGAACATGGACTGCTTCATATCTGAAGTATGTTTCCCAGGAGATAACACCACCATTTGATCTATTTTTGATTAAAATGTAAAAATTAAAAATTAAATCAAATGGTAGTGCAATTCCTTTGGGAAAACATACTTCAGTTATGAAGTATTCCCCGTGGTAACCTTGAGAATCTTACAGCTGTATTGTCTCAGCTGTAGGTGGTCTTTTTATGTCTCACATAATTAAAACGAATTGCTGTTAGAGAACCCGTACGGCTGCATACAGATTTATGAACCTTGAGGCACCTCCATTCACAGACAAAACAGGGATATCAGAAGCTGGCTGTGCACATCCACCACACCCAGGCAGGGACTGGTAATCGAGGTGCTTACTGGGGAGCGTTACCTCACCTCTGCCGCGGAAGGGGTGAGGAGGAGCGGGCTGGGACACGGCACGGCGTGCCCAGGGAAGGATGCTGGTACGTTACTCTGTGTGGTGGGGTAGAACACGGTAGTTCAAATACTCAAGGAACATTTTCTGTACTAAAGAAGGGATAATAAATCACCTGAGAAAAAAAAAAAGACTGAAATTGGATTTACTAGGAAAACATGCTCTACAAAAATCAAGTGCAACTTGTTTACATCAACCTGCTTTGACTGACTCAGTATGGGAATGTATATTTGATAAGATTAGAGAATAGTGAGGATAAAAAAATAAAGACTATGGAATTTGCATTCACATTTTCACATATCTGAAGGACAAAAATGTCATTTTTTTTTTTTTGTTTGGTTTTGATTCTTTTAGTCCTGTTAATGCTATTCATAACAGTGACTTGTGACTATGCATTCTGTTCAGGCTGTAATTAAAACTTCCACATACATTTCAGTTAAAAAAAAAATGGGTGGAAGGGAAATGCTCAGATTTAGTTTAAGAATTCAGAAGAGTAGTTTTAAAAAAGGTTTATAAAGAAAAAAAAATTCTAACAATGAAAATTTAAAAGTTCTATAGTGCCTTGTAGAGACATTTTGTATTAAGCAGCAGGAGTGTTCAAATTTCAATGCAATACTTGAAAGAAAACGTCTCTGATCTCTGAATTTCTTTATAGAGGGGAGTTTTTAATGTATAATCAGACTAAAATCCTCCTGTAATTGCACAGTGAGAGGCCTGTGAAGTTTCAGGAAGGCTGCAGATGAATACAGACCTACAGAAACAAGATTTTCCCTCACCTGTGGATCCAGCAACGCAAAACCAGCCCGAGGTTTCCCTCTGCACGTGTTCAGTGTGGGATCTCTCTCCACCAGCTGTGTTGCCACCTAGTGATGGCCAGAGATGGTTCCAGTGGGCTCCTCAGATAAATAATAGGAGAAATTACAAAGAAATAATCTATCTCAGAACATGGAAGTGGCAGCACCCAGGTTGTGTCCTAATTCTTTCCCATTGCTCAAAGTCTGCCAGTCTGTGCTGGGGAGTCTGTCCAGCTCCCTGGGGAAGTGTTCCCCTTGCAGACTGGAACCAAGCTATTAACATTTACCCTTTAATTGCATTAAAAACATCCACACATGGGACAACAGCAGCTTTGCACTGTGTCTAACCCCTCCCTTGCACTTCACCAGGGATCCCCTTGCTTCCACCTCTGTGCAGCAGTGAAGCGAACCGATAACATACAGTGTGACA
The DNA here is from genome assembly GCA_907165065.1 of Caprimulgus europaeus. The sequence continues at coordinate 1,458,978 of OU015529.1, forward strand.
GGACAGGAGGGAACAACCTCCAGGTGTGGCCAGGGCAGTTGAGATGGGATGTGAGGAAGAATTTCTTTGCTGAAAGGGTTCTGAGGCATTGGAAGGGGTTGCCCAGGGCAGTGGTGGAGTCCCCATCCCTGGAGGGATTGAAGAGTCGTGTAGACACAGTGCTGAGGGACATGGGTCAGTGGGGGACTGGTCAGTGTTGGGTTCATGGTTGGACTCGATCCCAAAGGGCTTTTCTAACCAAATGATTCCATAGTTCCATATTTCCAAATTAAAATAGCAATGCTCAGAGCCACTCTGCAGGACAGCAGCAAATAAAAATCTACAAAAATAAGGAAAGAGATGGAAAGTTGGAGAGAGAGAGGTTAAAGCAGAAAAATTAAACCAACAAGACTGGCTTTCAGATTTCCACATCTACAAAGGACAAAATGCCAGCTGAGTGAGACAGCACAACCCTCTCAACAGAAACTATTAAAAAAGTCACTAAAACAGTAATAGTTAAGGTAAATAACAAATTACAGAAAGGTAATAGTTATTAAGACCTTGATTCTGCAAGTTACTTCCCAAGCATGACATTTATATCCCCAGCAAGCTGTTTGGTTAAACACACATTGTTACGAATTAGGCCTTAATTAATGAAGAGATATCAACACCATCTCTTCTCACTAGTGTCCTAAGCCAGGCTTGTACTCACCCTGGCAAAAACAAGGCAAGTTTAGAAGAATTTGGGTGTTTTATCACACCAAAGGCTCCCTCTGCTCCTGGGCATCAGCCTTCATCCCCACCACCCTCATTGTCACACTGAGAGGAAAGAAGTCAGGAATTCACCTCGAGTTCCTCAGTGCTGGATGCTGCTTTGGCCAAGTCTTGAGCAAAGGTATTTTATAATCAATGTAAAAAGAAGAAATAAAAGAAATAATAAAGTGGACTCCACAGCTGTGTCTGGGAAACACCCGGTGACTGAAAGAGGTTTTGAGTCCACGATTCTGTAGCTCACAAGGGAAGGAGTCTCTGAAGCTTTTAAAATGTTAACTTCAGAGCAAAAGCCAAGAAAGAAAAGAATTCTGAAGAGTAGTTTTGAAAAAGGTTTATAAGCAAAGGGAAACATATTTTGAGTTATTTAGGAAAGAGATGCTTCCATTGAAGTTTAGATGATGTAGAGTGGTTAGTCAGTGATATTCAGAATTTTCAGCCCACTTTCACTTGCCAGGGTTAGTTATTTGACAATTTTACTGATGAGCATGTTGAAGCTATTCCAGTTCTGATAAAAATTGAGTCACAAACCCTGCTCTTTACAGACTGACACTTCCTCAGTCTTCTATGTGCAGCAAATCACTTCTCCAGATCAGAGCCTGGGACAGTGATCTTAGAAAAGGGGCTGAAAGTTTCTCTCTCCCATTCCTTAACAAAAATGTTCAAAAGCAGCAAGATAATTTGGTTTTAGTGCCAGCCATTGCCACAGGGAATTGGGGATTGTTATTATTACTGCTTTGGGCACAAGCACCTTGAATCACTTGTGGGTTAAAGGTTTGATTTACTTGGGCAGATCCTCCTGAACCCACCAAGCACCACACACGTGTAGGACACAAGCACGTGATGATGTGATGACAACACCTCCTCAGCAATGTAGGGGTGGGAAAAATATTGCACCTAGGAGCAGGCAACTGCCTCTAAATAAACCTCAGAGATGCTCATTTTGAAACCAGCAGAACAATGAGTTCACATCACTAGTGGTCATCAGGGTCCAGCCACAGATATGGTGTTGGAGTGGAAGAAAATCCCTATTTTCCATGGTTTTATGCTGAAAATAGCAAACACCCTTTTTTTGCCATCACTAAGTCTTGGGCAATTCAGGTGTCCCACACATCTAAACCTGAAGGGAAAGGCAAACAGCAGAAATCCTGGAGAATTTCAGGATCACTGTGTCTAAGCAAAATGATCTGTCCGGATTTTGCCTCTTGATACACTTTAGACCAACTCAAACACAGACTTGAATCCAACTTTCTCCTCGAATAGCATCAACAGGTAAAGCAAACTCTGGCTTTCCAGGTTCTGAAGAGCAGATGATTCACCAGCAGTATGAATAAATAATGAAAAAAAGTGAGATTTTAAATTGTACTTCCTTAGTTGAAAGGACTCTATCTCCTGATTCACCATTATAAATGCCTTACAAACTTCAGGTCATTTACAAAATAATGGAACACTTTAAGATTACCCTCAGCTTTATGTAAATGTAATTTTAATATTCTGTCTTCATTAATTATCTAATCTTGGGAGCAAATAAACTACTGACACAATTCTGTTGCTATTTTGCCAGCAGGATTTCCTTTGAAGTCTGTGGCAGTTGTAAGAGGAAGTGGATGACAGGACTGAGCCTCACCAGCACTTTTAGAAGAAGGGAAATTTAAAGAGGAGCTGAAAATCCAGACTCTGTATCAGTGCAGGGACATTTCTGCACTGTGAGATGTTCATTAGTGTATGAAAATAGGTGGCACTTTATTCCCTGCTCGGCTGTTGTGCTCTTGTTCCAGGAGCTCAGGAGGGTTTTGCTCCCAGCTCCACACGTGGTTGTATTAATTGAATATTACAATTTCAATTCAATTGTAATATTCAATCAATTTTTAGGTAAGATTGTGCTCTGTGGAGCAGTGTACAGCAGGCAAACATAACCCACAGCCCAGAGCCATGACCACCAGGACAGCCTCCTGCTCACAGTCCTGCTCAGCTTCCCCTTCCCAGTCCCATGCTAACACAGGCAAATCAGCCCTGGATGTTTTCCAGCTTATTTTGAATTTTACCCAGCTATATGCATGTAAATGCTTATATTAAAAGGAATTAATTAATAACTCTTACTTCCATTACTGTAAAATTTTTGGGTCCCTCACTGCAAGAAGGACCTGGAGGTGCTGGAGCGTGCCCAGAGAAGGGAACGGAGCTGGGGAAGGGTCTGGAGCACAAGTGTGCTGAGTTCAGGCTGAGGGAACTGGGGGTGTTGAGCCTGGAGAGAAGGAGGCTGAGGGGAGACCTTCTGGCTCTGTCCAAGTCCCTGCAAGGAGGGTGCAGAGAGGTGGGGGTGGGTCTGTTCAACCAAGGACCAAGGGACAGGACAAGAGGAAATGGGCTCCAGTTGTGGCCAGGGCAGTTGAGATGGGATGTGAGGAAGAATTTCTTTGCTGAAAGGGTTCTGAGGGATTGGAAGGGGTTGCCCAGGGCAGTGGTGGAGTCCCCATCTCTGGAGGGATTTAAAAGCCAGGCAGATGAGGTGCTCAGGGATCTGGTTCAGCAGTGGACAAGTGCAGTTGGACTCGATCTCAAAGCTCTTTTCCAACCAAGCGATTCTGTGATTTATAAGAACAAAATCAGTACATCAGACAGAAAGAGTAGAGTTCAAAATTACCATCTCCAGCCCAATCTGCTAACGCTCCCCTTAGAGCTCATCAGCTGAGACAACAGATTTGGAAGCAGGAGTCCTGGCATGGCACAACCCCAGGGCTGTTCCCGCAGCTCCCCGTCTGTTTTATGCAAGGTAGAGATGTGTGTTACTGCAGTTAGCAAGCTATCATTTTCATTAATAATCTGATCCATGTCTTTAGATTATTTTAGTAATTACTTCCCATAAAAAGGACTACTGAGTATGATTACAAATATGTCTTTGTTCTGATTGTCTGCTTTGGGCTGAATACCAGCTGTCTGAAGTTCTTGACTTTGTTTAACAATATAAATAATGTTCACCGAGGTTTCCAACTGCCTGGCTCTGACCCCAGGAGTATACAACTTAATAACACAACACTAATAAACTAATCTGCAAACCGTTCAAAGTTCAGAAATTAAACCTTATTTGCATACAAAAAAACACATCAAAAGAACATTAAGGGCCAAATTCTGTTCTTTTGAAGATCTGTGTGCACAGTGTGCCAATTACTGCTGCGAGGAGCTGGCAGGACAGCAGCTCTGCCCTTCACCTCCCACCATGGGGCTGGGGGTGGCTGGGCAGGGTGTCCCCAGAGCTGCCCATGGCCAGCACTCCTCACTGTCACCTGTACTGAGCACCAGGCACACCTTTGAGATGAAGGCTGCTTCATCTTCCCCTTGCTCTGGTTCTCCACACCCCACACAAACTGTGTGACCCTTCCTGCTTGGGAAAACACCTGTGACAGCACTAATGAAACTGCATTGTGTAAAGGACAGACCATGAGTGACCATACAGCTGGCCACCTGCCTCTCCACAGTGCAACTGGTTGGTACCACCACCCAACTCACCTCCTGCTCACCTGCACAGCCCAAGGGAGCAGGTCACACAGCCCCTCTGCCCACCTACTGCAAAGCCACAAGTCCTCCTTGGCCCTTTGTCCTGCTTGCCATGGTCTGGCTGGGGAAGATGGAGGGTCCATAACCCAGCAGATGTTGGTGTGCTCAGACTGATCTCCTCCCAATACAAGGCTGGTGGTACACAGCATCCCAGCATTGCCTGGAGTGGGAAAGCCCTTTAAGATCATCGAGTCCAACCATGAACCCAACTCTGACCAGTCCCCCACTAACCCATGTCCCTCAGCACTGTGTCTACACGACTCTTCAATCCCTCCAGGGATGGGGACTCCACCACTGCCCTGGGCAACCCCTTCCAATGCCTCAGAACCCTTTCAGCAAAGAAATTCTTCCTCACATCCCATCTCAGCTGCCCTGGCCACAACTGGAGCCCATTTCCTCTTGTCCTGTCCCTTGGTCCTTGGTTGAACAGACCCACCCCCACCTCTCTGCACCCTCCTTGCAGGGACTTGGACAGAGCCAGAAGGTCTCCCCTCAGCCTCCTTTTCTCCAGGCTCAGCACCCCCTGTTCCCTCAGCCAGGAACTCAGCACACTTGTGCTCCAGACCCTTCCCCAGCTTCATTGCCCTTCTCTGGAGATGCTCCAGCACCTCCATGTCCTTCCTGGAGTGAGGGGCCCAGAACTGAACCCAGCACTCAAGGTGCTGGGTTTCCTTAAAAAGTTTCCATTTACAGAAGCTGTGAATGGAGTAATCTTAAAAAATTTAAATTGCTCTTAGTTATGATTCAGAACATCACAAGATTCACTCCCCGGTTGGAAAGGACGAGGAGACAGCCAGCAGTGTTCCGTGAGCTGTGCTACACTGCACCAGACCAGCAGGATCACTGTATTTTTAAGGCGATGAGAACCATCAGTAACTCATCATTGCCACCACAGGAAGGAGCTCAAGCATCGCTCCTGGAGCATCACGCTCTGCTCCCGGCTCCCTGGGCTCTGCCCGCACCTACCGCTCGGTTTTCCTGACTCCGCTTTAACTCCTCTCCCGAGCATCAGCTCACACCCTGCCCGGAGCCAGGCTCTGGGGGAAGCTGCTGCTCCTCTCTGAGCTCCATCCTCTCCTCACCCCAGCCAGGGGAAGCTCCAGGACCAGGTCTGGGGATGGAACCCGGGTTGGTACCACTCTTGTTTCTGTTGGAAACCAGCCCAGCCTGATGCTGGCAGAGCTGCTGACCAGTATCTCACTGCATCTCACTTCCAGGAGATGACAACTTTCAATTCTGAAAGTTCAAAGGTGACTTGGTGTCCTCTTCCTTCCAGAGGGAACCTGCAAAGTGTCCCCTTTGCTGGGCTGCAGCACAAGATGGGCTCAGATATTGATCAGCCCTTCACCAACCCAGAGAGTGCTCCTGGCTCCAGCCTCCTCCAGCAGCACCCTCAGCAGGCAGCACCAGCCCCGCCGTGGGGTGGGGGACCCGCCAGCCCCGCCGTGGGGTGGGGGACCCCGCAGGAGATGCCCCAGGTTGATCTGAGGGAGCTCTGACCCCAGTGGGTTACCTGTAACCATCAGCCACACCAGTAACTCAGCCGCCCACCCACCAGTGGGGGAGTGACAGGATGTCCCACTGCCTCGTGTACTTCAGCACCTTTGCTCAGGTGCAGCTCTAACAAAAACCACGGTCTTAGAATACTCAGAGGCAAATGCCCCAGCCCCAGCACAGCCCCAGGGCTCCCTGCAAAGGGCTCTGTGCTGGTGTCACTGGGCCAGCACTGGGCTGCAGCCAACACAGCCACTCCAGAGGACAGGGGAGAGAATTGGGGGGCAAGGGTAAGGAGACTCGTAGGGGGAGAGAAGAACAATTTCAACATGGAAATAAAAGAAAACTTAATATAATAACTATATTAAAATAATAATAGTAATAAAATACGCAAATGAGTGACACCCAGTGCCATTGCTCACCACCCACCCACCCAGCCCAGCCCGTTCCCAGAGAACGATCCCGGAGCAGCGACAATCCCGACCCGAAACCGCAATCCCGGGAGAGCCAGAGCCCGAGCGAGAGCCAGAGAGGAAGAGCCCCTCATGGATCTCCTGCCCATGGGGGACAGGAGATGGAACAGCCCCTTGGCACAGCCCAATGCCCATGGAGCTGGTTCACTGCAATATTCTTTGTACCCCCGCTAAATCTTACACCTGCAGACCAGCAAAACACAAAGTCCTTCAGCTTCCAGTGACAAATGAAAACATCGCTGTGTTATCAACATTCTTCTGATAACAAATCCCAGCTGAACCCAACCCCCAGCACTGTTCCAGCTGCTGAACAGAACCAGCTCTGGCCCAGCTCACACCAGGACACTGATAAACATCAAATATTGTAAGGTTTTCAGATTACCCCTTGTTGCTCCAAAATCGGTCTTTGTGAAAAAGGAAAAAAAAAGGAAAAAAGCACGAGTTGAAATAGGAGTTAAATTTGGGAGAAATGTGTGGTGGCAACTGCTTCCAGAGGAACCATCAGACACAGAGGTCACAGAGCAGCTCTGCCACTGTCCCTAAAACAGCTGTTTCAAGGAGTTTAAACTTTTTAACCCAACTTCAGCTTCAGAGCAGGTCCCTGCCTAGTTCCCACGCCTTCCCTCCCCATTAATTTCTTTGCATGCTTGAACAATCCTGCCCTAGCAGGAGGGACGGCTTCGGTGGCTTCAGGAGTCTTTTCCAGCATTAATTGTTATGATTTTAGAGCCTCAAGGGGTGGAAGACTTTGAAAAGGAGAATTTGTTCTGAAGGTTGGGAGGAAAATGGAAAAATCCACACAATGCCTGTGGAGAGATGGTGTTGGGAAACGGGGCTGGTGGGAAGCACAAGCCACACGTCCTTCTGCTTGAGGTTTATAAGTTGCAAAGTCCTGGTGTCACCAAATAAATAACCCAAATTTCACAGGTGATCTGCAGAGGAAACTCCTCTGGCTTGGGGTTTGCTGTGAAAAAGACCTTTATTGGCCCCAGACAGCCCTTCCAGAGTTCATAAATTCACAGAATCATTTTGGTGGGAAAAGCCGTTTAAAATCGAGTCCAACCATGAACCCAACACTGACCAGTCCCCACTGACCCATGTCCCTCAGCACTGTGTCTACACGACTCTTCAATCCCTCCAGGGATGGGGACTCCACCACTGCCCTGGGCAACCCCTTCCAATGCCTCAGAACCCTTTCAGCAGAGAAATTCTTCCTCACATCCCATCTCAACTGCCCTGGGCACAACTTGAGGCCATTTCCTCTTGTCCTGTCCCTTGGTCCTTGGTTGAACAGACCCACCCCCACCTCTCTACCATGACACTTTCTGGGGGAATTGTGTTCACATCTGTTTCAAACCAAGGACTGAGCTGAGATTTCTTTTTGATGCTCAAAAAGAAAAAAATCTGTTACATTTTCATAAATAGCTGTCCCAGGGTTGATTTATAATCATTTTAGGCTCTTTTTTTGGTCTTATGATGGACACAAGAGCTGCATTGCCCTGAAGTAGTGGGAGAACCAAGAATGAGACAAGGAACAGGGGAGAGAATGGGAAGGGCAAAAGCAAAAAAACTCCTGAGTTGAGATAAAAACCAATTTACTAGTTGAAATAAAATAACAACAGTAAGAATAGGATATGCCAATGAGTGATGCCCAGTGCAGTTGCTCACCACCCCCTGACCGATGCCCAGCCTGTCCCAGCCAGCGATCCCAGGGCACAGACAGTCCCCAAACCCAAACCGCAACCCCGGGAGAGCCAGAGCCCGAGCCAGCCCCGAGAGAATCCCCAGCTCTCCATCAGCCCTGGCTCATGTCCTGCCCATGGGGGACAGGAGATGGAATATCTCATTGGCAGAGCCAAATGCCAGTTTGGGGTTTGCTAATTACTGCACTTCCCCCTCCCAGTCCTTTGCTCCTGCAAACTGGAAAATCACGATGACCTTGGACTTCCAGCAGCAACTAAAAACATCAGTGTGTTACCAACACTCTTCTCATGACAAATCCCACACTGAAACTAAAACATAGTTATTCTAGTTACTAAGAAGAAAAATAACTCTCTCCCAGTGAAACCAGGGCAAAAGTGATGTCTCCATCAAGCAGCATTTCTAGGTGAGGCACACAACATCCACCCAGCGACCCACAACCCCAGCTCTGCGAAGGAGGTTTAAAGATCCCTTTCAAATTCAGTGTTCTCCAGCAGAAATAACCTGTGAACACGCCAGATGAGCATGTCCATTTGCTATTTTCATCATCTCCTCCCCCCGTGCCTCACCGGGCGCAGGTGTGCGCCGAGCATATACCTGTTGGAGGACTCAGATCGCTCCCGCTTCTTACCGCGATGAAAGAATTAAACACAAAATCTTCTGTAGGAAGCAATTGTGAAGTGTGGAAGTTTCTAGTCAGGCAAATAAATTGGATTTAAGTATATTACAGTCATAATCTTTTTCTGCCTCTCTCCAGACAGCCTTTGTACATGGAGAAATGAGAATGTATTCTCAGACAAATCTTGACCTGAGGGAGAAGGCTGCGGGAATCTGGATTTTCAATAACATAAGACAATAAAGCTCAGACTTCTAACCTGCTGCAATATGGTAAAAGTATAAAGAGCTTAGCAACTAATAAAAGAAAAGGGTCTTCCAACTCATATTTGAAGATCTAGACCCCCAAAAGGACACTTCATAAAGATCATAATGGGTTAGTCAGTATCTAACAGATACCATGTACCTTGTTGACCAATTGTCTGACAGTTGTCTTCTGCAGGCCTGGATATTAATAAGCCTTGTGTTGATTTCCTTGGGGTATTTTGTCTTTGTAATTGTACATCTACTTGTTGTGACACCGTGCCTTGCTATATATTTATTTAATGCCATTCCTATAGCAAAAAAAAGAGGAAAATGTATGTATGCTATTGTTTTCCTTACATGATATGCATGCACTGCAAATTTCATCTCCCTCTAAGGTATAGTGAATCAAAGTTGTTACAGGGGAAGGGAGAGCACACGGTCTTGGGGCAAAGAGGAAATCCAGATGTGTTTTCCCCTTAGGTGTGAATACATCTGACTCCTTACCTTACACAGGGAATATAAAGGGATTCCATTATCACCGCATTTTTATTTCTAATAATAACAAAAAATCCCCCACAACTTGTTCTGGAAGGTATTGCAGTTAAATAATATTTTGACAGATAATGCCAGTGTAAAGCAGCTGTCACTCACCCAGTGAGATCAAGGGGAGCTGGATGCATAAGAAAGATCACAGAGTGGCTTATGGAATGAAAATGAAGCCTGTTAAAAACTCCTCTTGCTAACAAAACAAAGGCTGTCTGCAGCTTGATCCATTTTCTGTAGAGCTCCAGAATAAAATGCAAATATTTAGAGATTGCATGTTATCTCTAAATGGCAGTTTTCCATAGATTCTCAAATACAGGCGTATTTAAAAGTACTCTGTGATTTCACAGCTCCCTCAGCCACAGACTTGGCCCTGACAGCCACAAAGTGACAAGACAGAGCATGGTAGGCTGGCTTTAAATCTCTTTGCTGCTCTCTGCAGTCCTTGGCCAGGAGATCCTCCTCACACAGCACCAGACACACTCCTGGTCATGGCCAGGACACCTTCACCACCTGTGAAGGGAGATTAGAGGGGTTTACTGTAGAGTGCCATGCTTCTGGGAAGGTGCTGCAAATGATGGGATAAGGCAAAGGAATCTTCTAGCTGGATGGTCCCAACAAGGGCTGGGCAAGAGACTCAAGAGAAATAACTTTTAAAGGGATTATTCGTGTACAGTGGTTGTCTAAAGCTCAAGGCATCGCTAGTGCTTGAGGTAAGTCCAATAAAACTTCATTTTTAGGAAATTTCCTGATATTAGGAGACTTTTTCCTGTAAGCATTCAGTGCCAGAGGCAGAAGCAGAGGAGGCAGAAGGTTGTGCTGCCCCAGGAGCCACACAGGTGGCTTTGCTCACCTGAGAGCTGGTTATTCATTGTCCTTTTTTAAACCCTCAGACTTACAAGGTAAGGTGAGTGTAACTGGAACCAGTGAGTATCTAATTCTATCCTTTGCTTTGCCTGATAAACACTAACTTCCAAACTCATAGCTGAGAGCAGTGGGAAGGAAATAGTAGATTTTAATTTCCTAGAGAGTTCTGGATTTTAGTAAATTTGTAACAGCTTCATGAAACTGTCACTGAAAAATTTGTTTTCATTCCCTCTCTTTACCTGAAGTTCTTTAAATAAATTCCCAGAAATACATTTCTTTGAACAATCAATAAATGGGTTTTAGTCATGACAAGAGTCCAACATCCATTTAGCAGTAACACTGTGGCCACCTTTGATTCATAGGAAACATCTCAGGTACTCAAGATAACTTCAAAACACAAGGTAACAGCCACGGTGGTGACACTTACTATAGAAATTTAAAACCTACATCATGCAAAATGCTTCTCCAGAGTATTTTAGCTTTTACTCCAGATTTCCTTTTTCAGGCAGCAGCAGAAATAATCCAGATTTTGCACCAAAATCTTTTGCGAGCCAGGTTGTGCACACATGGGCTTTTGAGCAAAACTGTGATGAAGTATGAATTTTAATGCCACAAGTGTGCAGAATTTTATATGCTTCCAGTAAAATTTCACCTGTGTAGCCCAGGATGTGATGAAACCTCATGTGATGGAACTAGAGAGAATTTGGGGAAAATGCTAAATCTTGATCACCTCAAAACCACCAGCAACTTCATCCAAGACACGACACACAATCCCAGACTGGTCTGGGTTGGAAAGGACCTTAAAGCTCATCCAGTCCCAACCCCCTGCCAGCAGCAGGGACACCTTCCACTAGACCAGGTTGCTCAAAGCCTCATCCAACCTGGCCGAGAACACTTCCAGGGAGGAGCAGCCACAGCTTCTCTGGGCAACCTGGGCCAGGGTCTCACCACCCTCATAGCCAAGAATGTGATGTTCCACGATACCAGGAGCCCTCCAGGCTGAAGCACAGGCACAGACAAGCACATCCTGATGAATGCTGTGTTTTTAAGCAAGACATTTCAGCAGGAGTGCTGGCTCCTGCTCGCTGCTCATCATTTCTCACATTGTTTCATCGATCTACGACTTTGACGTGTATATTTTCAAGCTGATATTTAACTTTGATGATCAAAACCAGTATTTGCTGGCTCTCTGAGGATGTGAAACCAGCCCAAGATACTGCAGTGGCAAGTGGACAGACAATCTTATCTCCTTTTCTTTCTGTATTTAATCACTAAGGGCACAGCCAGTAGCCAAATGCAAAGATTTGTGGTCCAGCAGCTCATGACTTGCTACAGGAGACAGTAAACCAGCCTGATGTCATCTTGCCACGTGGGAATTTTCCAGATAAATGGCCAGTTGCTTCAGCAGTTCCACTGGTGAAGGTCAATGACCCATATAATATGGGCAATTACAGAATTATTTCCATTGCAAACTCTGTGACAAACTTTTAGCGCAAGACAACAAGAACCTGTAGCAAAGGTACCAAGGTGAGGGTACTGGATGTGAAACCCTGCACCCCAACTCCTCCCTGCTGGAGGAACCAACTCTCCCACCCCCAATAACAAATGTCTGTGCCCATTGTACTGTCCCATTCCCTCTTATTTTTGACATTTATTGATCCTCTTTTAACACTGAGCCTAAATCAGCAACTCAGCGCTTTCCTGCAATCCTCTTTTCCTGCCTTCTAGCTCCAAGTCAAGCACTTGGCTGTTCTAGAAAGATTCTCTAGGGCTGAAGGAAAAAAAAAAAGAATCAAACAAGGGGAAAAACTCCTCAGCAATTTGAAAACTTGGATTCCCAATGGATACACAAACACAACCATTCCTAACTGCATTCCCAAGAACAGGCAGAAAGCTTTCTGGGGGAGTAGGTACTGCTGATGCCCACCGAGCTGGCTGGGACACGGCTTGCCTGCCAACAGTTTGGTCATTGGGAAGAGGATTCCGAGCCATACACAGGTTGAAATGAATAATTGTTTTGTGTAATGAAGTGTGCATGAGGAAATAACCGCTCGTACTGCAGCACAGATTGTTTTAGCGGCCCTTGCCTTCTCCAAGAACCACAGAAATCAATAGCAAAACCTCGGGAAATGTTTAAGAAGGTGGCAGGGTCGCTCCCCAGCAACACCAAGAGCTCACAAGCTCAGAGCTGGAAAGCCAAGTGGTTCTTGCAGCTTCAGCACCTGCTCCTACACCATCCACACGCAACAACACAGTGTAAGATACACCAGTGCCCTCAGCCCACCCCAGCGCTGGAGAACCTGAACGATAAACACAAGCCCCTGAAAGACTCCGGTGATTTCTGAGGGGAATACATGAAACCTGCAGTGGTGCTTCCCTGGGGAATTGTACTGCTGTTGCAGTTGCAGTTTACTGCTGCTTTTACCCACCATGTCCCAGCCAGACTGCCACCTCATCCCACCAAAGTGAGCAGGGAACGTCAGCCAGGAGCAGCTTTAATGGTGGAGGAATTCACCAGGGATGGACTTTGGGGTTGGTCAAGAACTTATTTCAACATTTAAGCAGATTTTGCTAAAAAGGAAAGAGAGCAGACAGACAAGAGACTTGAAATACTGGAATTTAACCTTTCTGTAGGAAATGGAAAAACACATTGTGTGCTACCCCCATCCCTCCCTTCCCCACGAGCAGAGCCCTGTTGGCAGGAGCGTGGACTTGGAGATGAGCCCCATTGCTCATGCAAATAAATGATTCTGTGTGAGATTCATGAGTAGAAGGATGCTCCTGGATATCTTGTGAGGACAGTGGTTCATTTATGAAATACATCTCAATAATCCACAGCCACGTAAGAGCTGGATGTGTCAGATCTTGTTCTTCACATGGGGAAGAGGAGGGGCAGGCGCTGATCTCTTCTCTCTGGCCACCAGCGCCAGGAGCAGAGGCCATGGCAGGAAGATGTGGCAGGGGAGGGGGAGGTTGGCCATGAGGAAAAGGTTCTTGAGGCAGAGGGTGTCACAGCTCTCCCTGTGAGACGTGCAGGTTGACAGTTTGGTTGGGGTTTGCTGTCCTTGCTCTCACCCAGAGCATAAGATCCCAGCACTGCAGCCACCCTCCCTGTGCAGTCCCAGGGAAGGTCCCAACTCCAAATCCTGCTCCACTCATTTTGTCACTTGTCATCTTTAAGTTCTGATAAATGACAACTGAGGAAAGCAGAACAGAGGATGCAACACTGCCCACACCACCACCACCCCCCTTCTACTCTCCTCCATATACTCCAACCTTCATGCCACCACCTCCCACCTCCCCTCCAGCACTCCTCCATACAACCCAATGCTGAGAAGGGCCAAGAAGGAACCTAGATACACTCTCTAAGAAACACCACAGCCAGAGACACTTTCTACCTGTGCCACGTCACTGTGGCACCACCTCAGTGCCTGAGGACTGGAGGAAAGCAAATGTCACTGCAGGCTTCAAAAAGGGCAAGAAGCAGGATCCTATCCTGATCAGGTAGCGAGGTGGATTGTGAACTGGTCAAAAGGACAAGTCAGAGAGTTGGGGTCAATGAGACAGATTCTAGATGGAGGCCTGTGTGTAGTGGAGTCCCTCAGGGGTCAGTACTGGGACCAGCAGTCCTCATGGCCAGGAAGGCCAATGGCATCCTGGGGTGCATTAGAAGGGGTGTAGTTAGTAGGTCAAGAGAGGTTCTCCTCCCCCTCTACTGTGCCCTGGTGAGGCCACATCTGGAATATTGTGTCCAGTTCTGGGCCCCACAGTTCAAGAAGGACAGGGAGCTGCTGGAGAGAGTCCAGCACAGAGCCACCAAGATGATGAAGGGAGTGGAGCATCTCCCTGATGAGGAAAGGCTGAAGGAGCTGGGCCTCCTGAGCTTGAAGGAGAGGAGGCTGAGGGGGGACCTCATTAATGTTTATAAATATATGAAGGCTGAGTGTCAGGAGGATGGAGCCAGGCTCTTCACAGTGGTGTCCAACAGTAGGAAAAGGAGCAATGGGTGCAAGCTGGAGCACAGGAGGTTCCATCTGAACATTAAGAAAAACTTTTTCACTGTGAGAGTGACAGGACACAGGAACAGGCTGCCCAGAGAGGTGATGGAGTCTCCATCTCTGGAGACATCCAAAACCCACCTGGACACCTTCCTGCATGACCTACTATAGGTGATCCTGCTCTGGCAGGGGGGTTGGACTGAATGATCTCCTGAGGTCCCTTCCAATCCCCCACATTCAGTGATTCTGTGAAAAGCAAATGCCACAGTGGCTAATACAACATCCAAGGGAAGAAGCAGTAGCATGGAAGACTGGACCAACAGGAAGACCAGAGGACTGTACTCATCTATCTTCTGCCAAGTAGAAAGGCCAGACTGAAAAGCACCTTGAAATACAGGCTGCAAATCAGAAGGTAACTTCACAGAGAGCAACGAAGGAAGAAAGCAACCACGGGTTTTGGGAGCAGAAGCTGCTTCTCTTGGTGTACCAATATTGCAGTTCTGATTTCTCCATCACCACCACCTGGACATGTCCCATAACACTAACCTGGCACACAAACAAAAATCCAAGCCCTGAAGTGCAGTACCTGAAATTTTCTGAAGGAATGACTGCACCTGCAGGCAGGGGAGATCCAACTGACAGAGAACTCGTGTCAAAGACACCTGGGAAGGTCCCACACCAGCACCTGAGCTCAGCTGGTGGGAAGGGCGATTCCTACAGGAGTAACTGGTCACAAGAGCCATGGATAGAGTAGGGGGCAGATGCCAACAGAGTCCTGGGCAGACCTCCCAATGCCAACCTACCAAACTGAAGCTAAAAGCAGTGGTAATTCCACAGTATGGAAGTGACAGGCTGATAGAAATGGTCAGAAATGTTAAGTCATGCACAACAAAGACAGTCCTGACTTTATATTCCAACCACAGCTTCTGACCTATTGCCATTTACCAAAAACTCACCCTAATTTTATGACGAACTCAGCTCAGTAGCAAACTGAGTATTAAGGATGACAGGGAAAGAAACTGAAATGAAACCAGAAAACATCACAGTTGGGTAGGTGCAGGGTGCACCTGCCCATTGAGCACCACCTGCAACTCCAGATCCCTCCAGTCTCAAAGTCAATAAAAAAAAAAAAAACAAGAAAAAAATTACAGAAATTGGTAAAAACAAAAGAGCTTTGGTGGTTAGAGGAACTCAACAGGTTCAGGGGATGTTTCTTCAAGAGAAAGAGTATGACAAGCACAAACAAGTTCAGGGGAAAGGAATCCATTTGGGGCTGCACCCTCAGAAACTTCCCAACTTATCACTGCAAACACTTTGGGTCTTGTACAAGAACCAGGTTACTTATCCACAGCACCAGAAGAATTTAAGAGTAAAAAAATCCACATGAGCCACTTTTTCCAGCTGCTAAGAGATCACTGTCAGAGGCACGAGCATGTACTGGTGTCTAAACTTGCAGAGCCAAATTGTTCCTGGGGATGCTAATAAATAATCCAAGTCTCCTCATCTCCTGCTGCCTGTTTCCCCCCCCTCACTTTGCATTATGCAAACCATAAATACATCCTCATCCTTACAGCATCCTTCTTGAAAGGCACGCGCTTCAAATAGCAGAAAGAGGTATTGTCATAATGAGGTTAATGACAATAGGGTTTCCAATATCAAAGAGCCAACACACAGCTGCTTTATAGTATGGAGTGATGTAGCACAGAGCTCCGTAATGAGGGGAGAGAGTTTTTGGGTTACGCATTTTAATGAGGTTGTAATAAGCAAACTACTACGGAAGCGGTGATTTGCATTTCACAGCACTGCTTAGATGGAATACTTTGTTAACACTCACTACGTTGGAGCAGGAAAATTAGCCCAACTTCAGAAGGATTTAGAGTCTGAACATGCACAGGCCATTGTGCAGATGATGTGCTTTTAGAGCCAGAGGAAAAGGATTTGGTAACACACGTGTGGAGAGAGGAGAGGAACACAAAGCCTGGGCCTTCTTGGGCCTTATACACAGAATCACAGAGGTTGGAAAAGCCCTTTAAGCTCATTGAGTCCAACCATGAACCCAACACTGACCAGTCCCCAACTGACCCATGTCCCTCAGCACTGTGTCTACACGACTCTTCAATCCCTCCAGGGATGGGGACTCCACCCCTGCCCTGGGCAACCCCTTCCAATGCCTCAGAACCCTTTCAGCAAAGAAATTCTTCCTCACATCCCATCTCAACTGCCCTGGGCACAACTGGAGCCCATTTCCTCTTGTCCTGTCCCTTGGTCCTTGGTTGGACAGACCCACCCCCACCTCTCTGCACCCTCCTTGCAGGGACTTGGACAGAGCCAGAAGGTCTCCCCTCAGCCTCCTTTTCTCCAGGCTCAGCACCCCCAGTTCCCTCAGCTGGGAACTCAGCACTCTTGTGCTCCAGACCCTTCCCCAGCTCCATTCCCCCTCTAGAATAAGCCTTCTAATAGAAGCAGTAGAAATAACCAGTGTTTCATGTGGCACATGCCTCAGCTGACATCCCAATTTGCACCCTGCAGCACATCCATGATACTTTGGAAAGAAAACTCTTCAACACCGAGCACAGACTGACCCTGCAGCAGTTGGATGTCAGCACAGGTAAAGGTTTGGTTTGTACCCTAAACCTGGCAGCCACCACCACACTGCTCAGCTCTGCTGCCTCAGGCACTTGGCTCCTTTTCCATCTCCTGTACCATGAACCCAGCCTAGAAGATAAAAACACCCGAGGTACGTGGTGTGCACAGAGCACCCCGTGCTCCACGGAGCACAGCGCTGCGCTCGTTACAGCTCATTCCATGAAGAGATGGACCTGAAGAACAATGCATCTGCCTATTAATGTTCCTTATGGGAGACATAATCAGCTTCATTAGGAGTCATTATTATGGTAAAACCCTGGGAAAAAACCCCACCATGTACAAGGAGGCAGCATGATCAATTAAATACCTAGAATATGTGACTGATGTTGGCAGATGTTTACAGACTCGCTGAGGGAGGTCAGGCATCCCAGTGGTGTGGCAGCTCTGGTGGCACAGCCCACCCTGTGCCCAGCCCCACCACTGATGCAGTCACAGCCAGGAGGATGCTCTTGTGCCCCAACACAAAATATGGGGCCAACCACCAGATGACTCCAAGCCAAACACATCCACAGATGCCCCAATGCAGGAGATGCTGTGCCCCAGGAAAACCCCCTTCCATGCACCCCAGCTCCCACTGCTCCAATCTGCATGGACTTCTCACACCAAACCATGCAAAAAATGTTGTCTGAAGCCAATAAATATTGACATTTGAAGTTGAAAGCTACTAAATGTTCTGAACTGATAACTGTGACTTTGTGGTGGGTTTTTTGGGTTACTCAGAAAGCCCCTACCACTGACAGTGCCCTTTGCTGTCCTGCCAGCCCCAAATTCTCATGAAAGAGCAAAGAACAGAGGCTGGGGTAGATGTGTCTTTCCCAGATCAAAAAACTTCTGCCAGCAGAGACAACACCAGTTCTGCTCTCTGACAGAGATATTCAAGTGTCCTTGTTTTGCTAGGACAGAGTTAATTTTCTTCTCAGTAGCTAGGAAGTGCTGTGCCTTGGGTTCAGTATGAGATTTGCTATGAGAAGAATGTTGGTAACACACTGATGTTTTTAGTTGTTGCTGGAAGTCCAAGGTCATTGTGTTTTGCCAGTCTGCAAGTGCAAAGGACTGGGAGAGGGGGAAGTGCAGTAATTAGCAAAACCCAAATTGGCTTTTGGCTCTGCCAGGGACATATTTCTTATCACATCACATCATGGTCAGTATACTAACCAGGGTTGACCAGAATGCTAGGGATTCTCTCAGGAATCACTCAGGCTTGCTGTTCCAAGATTGCAGTTTGGGGTTTGGAGTTCCTTTCTGCCATTGGCAGGTGTTGAGCAATTGCACTGTACATCACTTATTTTTATATATATAATTATTGTCTTTACTCTTAATTTTATTTCACTCCAGTTATTAAACTGTTCTTATCTCAACCTATGCATCTCCTCACCTTTACCTCTCCAATTGTCTCCCCTATTCCCTGGCTGAGGGGTGCGAGTGGCTGTGTGGTGTTTGGCTGCCAACCCAGTTAAACCACCACACCACAAGAACCAGAACAGCAATGGGGAAAGTCCTCGTGTAAGGCCCCAGCACCAGGGCAGGGTTCTGCTCAAGCAGAGGCCAACAGCCTCCCCCAGGACCCCTCTGGGTTGATGTCTTAATTTAGAGCAGCTTGCAGGCAACGCTCCATATCAAAGTTAAGGCTAAGCTCTGGTGGCACCATCACCTTTCCACCAGGCTGGGCATCCTCACCCATAAGGGCCAGGAAATCACAGCTCCAGCTTGGCAAGATGCTCTTTTTGAGCCTTAACAAGCAAGGGCCTGGATGTGCTCTGCCATACACGCTGCCAGCTCACCAGCTGACGTGGCTTTGGGTATGTATCTGGCACAGCAAAACAAGAACTGGGCTCAGGCAGGAACTCAGATGGTGGCAGCCACAAAAAGCTTTTACTATCACATAGATGAGTGTAAAAGCTGAGAGCTGATGTTCAGCAGGACTGATACATCAGTTGCTGTCAAGTCAGTCACATTGATTTTGGTGGGACCAGGGTTTCACTCCATTACAAGTGATTGTTCCAGGAAGAGCTGGGGAATGAGGAGTGCTCCAGGAGCTGGCAGAAGGGCTTTCCCATGAGGAACCCAGCCCTGCCAAGACTACAGGGGCCAGGTACCAAAGTGTTGCTCATTCCTAAGCACACTCTATGTTTGACCTCCCAGGAAGGAGGTCAAAGACAAGCTAAAGTCTAGGAAAAAAGGCAAAGGGACATCAGAGACCTCCTCAATGCCCAGAAGTTTAACACATACCTACAGCTGGCAGAAAAGGCTGTCAAAATACCTTCATTTAGAGCAGCTATTGCTTGATCATTTATTACTTAATCAGAAGAAAAACAAAGCACACAGTAATATGTAGTCTTCAGAAGGAAGCAGAGTCCATCCAGAAGCTCCACAGCCAAGGGCAGACCCAGGACCCAACTGTCCCCACTACTGCTGAGACCCAGCTCTGCATCCTACCTGAAAATCTTAATTTGAGTTAGACAATTCCACACCCACACCAAGTCATGAGTCCCCAACACAAGCCCACCCCACCGTGCATGGGTCCTGCTCAGCCCCAGGGCCACCGCCCCGAGCAGCTCTTGGCCATGGTGCAGCAGACAGCTCCTGTTGTCATTACACCCTCACAGAGCCAGGAGCTACACAATCAAATACAGATACAGTCATTTAGAGCAGCAAACTGTCATCTCTCAAAGGATTATTGCTTCCTCCTTCAGCAAGGACTTCAGTGCCCTGGGCTGGCTCTTCCTTGAAGCACTGTGGCATCTCACTTGGGACTCAGCAGAAAGATGTAAAAGCAGAGGGGACATTCAAGAAAAGACTCAAGGAGGGGATGGTGCACATGGGCATGTTGTGTAGATGCTCATCACACAGTGCAGCACAGTCCCCTCTGCCCTAGAATTCTTTCTACGACTCACATCATAACCTGGTGGGATCTTTGTTCTTGCAGAACATCCACCAAGTTCAGCAAGCCCCAGTGCAGCTGCACCTATAAAACAGTGCAGGGAGGACTGACTGTCCTGGTGTGAGCTGGGCCAGAGCTGGTTTCTGTTCAGCAGCTGGAACAGTGCTGGGGGTTGGGTTCAGCTGGGATTTGTTAGCAAGAGAACATTGATAACACATCGATGTTTTCAATTGTCACTGGAAATTGAAGGACTTTGCATTTTGCAAGTCTGCAAGCGCAAGATCTCAGGGGTGAGGAATATTGCCATGGATCAGCTCCATGGGCATTGGGCTCTGCCAAGGGGCTGTTCCATCTCCTGTCCCCCATGGGCAGGAGATCCATGAGGGGCTCTTCCTCTCTGGCTCTCTCTGGCTCTCGCTCGGGCTCTGGCTCTCCCGGGATTGCGGTTTCGGGTCGGGATTGTCGCTGCTCCGGGATCGTTCTCTGGGAACGGACCGGGCTGGGTCAGTAGTGGACAGGTAGGGTTGGACTCGATTTCAAAGGTCTTTTCCAACCAAATGATTCTATGGCTTTCCTGGGCAGCTGGAAAAGTCCTGGCAGTTGTGTGGGTGCTGGACACCCAACATCTGGAGCACCTCTCAAGAAGAAAGGCTGAGGGAACTGGGTTTGTTTAGCTTGGAGAAGAGAAGGCTCTGGGGAGACCCCACTGAACCTTCCAGTACCTGAAGGGAGCTTAGAAACAGGAGGGAGAGACTTTTGCCATGGGCAGAGAGTGACAGGACAAGGGAAATGGTTTGAAACTGAGAGGGGAGATTGAGGTTGGGTATTAGGAGGGAATTTTTCACCCAGAGGGTGGTGAGACCCTGTCTCAGGTTGTCCAGAGAAGCTGTGGCTGCCCCCTCCCTGGAAGTGTTCTCGGCCAGGTTGGATGAGGCTTTGAGCAACCTGGTCTAGTGGAAGGTGTCCCTGCTGATGGCAGGGGGGTTGGGACTGGATGAGCTTTAAGGTCACTCCCAACCCAAACCAGTCTGGGATTCTGTGATCTCAGCTGCACAGCACTCAAAAATGAGAGAAATTGGGCAAAACGCTCCCTGGTGCAGCCCTTGGTGCTGGGACCAGCCCTGCCTGGCACACCCAGGCTACAGCCTCTGTCCCCAGCAGCGTGTCCAGCCCTGGAACCAGGAGCTCAATTAAAGAAATTTAAACCATTTCTCTGTCGAATCTGAGGGATGAAGCCCACCAAGCACCTTACAAGGAAACAGCCAGTAGATGGCAGGCCTGCAAAGCCTGAGGAGATCCCACAAGTTCATTTCACTTCGGTAAGAAGAGACAGAATGATATTTTAAAGACAAACGTTTTTATACTGTAACTACCCTAACAGGATCTTTAGTACATCTGTGGAGATATTTCCAGGAGTTATGGCTGCAGATTACAATCAGTGCAGCAAACAGCCCCGATCAGGAAGATCCATTCAAGTCAAAGCTGGTTTTCCAAACCAAATCAAGTCGAGCATCTCAAAGCACAGATAATTTCTCTACAGGAACATCCAGCTCAGCCAAGCCGATTTAGGACTATTGCCATCAAGATGTTTGTTAGATAGCAAAGACATCTCAGAAGCTCAAGCGTGTGTGATGTGATGTCTCCTTAAAGCCCCCACAGAACAGAAATATCCTGTTCCTTCCTTTCATTATTTTTGCAGTAAGATAAATCCTGCATCTTGCCCAGATCAGCTGCGCACCGTGCAGGGTACATCCCACTGTAACGCTCACAAAAAAAGAGCATTTTTAAACATATCAGGGATTTTAGAATACCAGCTTGCATGAGGAATGGCTGGAGTCACTCCCTCTCCATGCAGGAAACCCAGCACTGAGTCAGAGAATTGTTTGGTTGGAAAAGAGCTTTGAGATCATCGAGTCCAACCGTTCCTGTCCACTGCTGAACCAGATCTCTGAGCACCTCATCTACCCGGCTTTTAAATCCCTCCAGGGATGGGGACTGAGTGTCACCAGGTGATGCTCCAGCATGTAAGGGAGCAGAGAGGGAGGGACCTGTCCCACACCTGAGGACACACACAGACTCTTCTCTCCAGGGCCTCTCTCAGATGTTTCAAGGCAGACTTCCTTCCAGCAGCAGCTCCCCTCAGTGTGCTTCCACATTTACCCCATTGCAAGAACATTATGGAAAACTTACTTTGAATTTAACGGCATTTATAATGCTGCTTTTAGGTCAAGACAGTTGATTTTTGGATCACCTCCTTTCATCTCTGTATGGATTTATTTTACCCCATTGCTAGCTCTTCTGAGTCCCAGCAGCTCCTTCCCTCTGTCTCCCAGCTCACCCCAAGGGTCTGCAGGAGGGGTTTGCTCCCAAGAGCTTGGCCAAGGACCAGCAGTGTCCCAGGCTGCTGTCACAGTGGCTTGGGGCATCTGCACTGCCAGAAAAGACCCATAATGGGCAGTTTGGTTTTGTTGCAATGCCCAGAGAAGATATTTCTTGACTTTGGCTTCATCACCATGAAATTCCAGCCCTAAGATAACGTCCCTGAGGCCTTCCAGCTGTGACCAGCAGATACCAATCTGCATTTGTGGACACAGACTAGAACAAAACCTTTAAGAGCACTGTCATTAGATGGTCAGCTCCAAAGTGTTTGGGATGTTCTCCTCGTAGCACAGCTCCAAGCACAGGCTCCTTCAAACAAGCCTTGCTAAGAAACTAGTTTGCTTTCTGATTCCCTGCTTTTTTGTGGGCATCAGCCCATGCTTACCCTCTGGATTTGGGCAACCATTAGATTGCTGCAAGAGGTCCAAGCACAGGTACAATTAATTAACACATAGGACACTGCTGTAGGCACATGGGCTGTTTTCCTCAGAGCAGGCAACTAAATCTACACATGGTCTCACTGTCCAACACCAACCCTGGACAAGAGACTTTTCATGCTCTTCTACTCTCAGATACCCAGGTCAAGCTGTCCACCTCAGCTGCTGCAGGAACCCATGGGTGCTCTGCAGGGTGCAAAGCCCACCACTCCCAAAAGGAGGGTCTCCCCCACCTCTGAGCACCCAAAGGTTCCAGCTGTCCTCTGTAAGGGAGCGGTTGAGCACCCACCAGCTTCAGGGAAGGGGTTTCACCACAAGACCGGTGCACTAAAGCCACCCTGCCAGATTATAGACCCTCCAAAAATAAATATATATATAAAAACCAGAGTCCCTGCACACACACAGCATCACAACACTTGGAGATTATTGTGCTTTGAAGACATCTGAGATGGATGCTCCAAAGCTTCCTCAGTTTACTTACCATGATGAAGGCAACAGCCCCCTGTTCATCCCACCAGAATGAGGAAAGTCCTCGTGGCACCATCACACACCTCTCCATCCTCTTGTGCATGAGGGAGAAACTGCCAACAAAAGCAACCCTTGACTGGAGCAACCCCCAAGGAAGCTGGAGCTGTGGGAGCCACTGAATAAATCCTTGCTGGGATTATCACACCCACCTGAGCAAACCCTCCTCTTCCTGATGTGGGGATCAGCAGCACCTGGCACAGCACCAGAACCTTCAGGAAACCCAACCCCTGATCATTTCTGACCCAACCTGAGCTCCACAACTGAGAAGTGACAAGTTCTGGGGGAGCTCCATGTGTGCTGCACAACTGGGGACACATCACCCCTTCGTATGTGTGATGTCTCAGTGCAGTGCTCCACACCACAGCCCAGGAGCTCCTCCAGGACCAGCCACGCACCTCCACCGAATCTACAGACAAAATCTCCTCCAGTGACAAAGGAAGAATAACTCACCCAGCTCCCTTCTAAAAATCCCAGATAAATGGCACAAAACACCCACCCTGTGCTGCTGGAGAGACCCTGCTGCTGCTGGAAACCCACTGCAGGTCCTGAGACTGGTGACACACAGACACTTGGTGACAGCACCATGCATGGGGCTTCTGGCATGCACACAGCTCAGCCTGCATGGCCCATCTGAAACTCACCAGCATGTCACACTCACCCACCACTATGGACATGTTCCTTTTATCTGGGGAGTCCCAGAGAGGTGTGGAAGTGCCATACTGGATGGAACTTCTGGAGCCACCACCTTGTGTCACCCACGACCCCAGGTAACCACATGATGTCTCATTTAAAAGAATCATAGAATCATTACAGAAAAGACCTCCAAGTCCAACCATCAACCCAACACCACCACGCCCACTAAACCATGTCCTGAAGTGCCATGTCTACATGTTTTTTGAGCATCTCCAGGGATGGGGACTCCACCACTGCCCTGGGCAACCCCTTCCAATGCCTCAGAACCCTTCCAGCAAAGAAATTCTTCCTCACATCCCATCTCAACTGCCCTGGCCACAACTGGAGCCCATTTCCTCTTGTCCTGTCCCTTGCTCCTTGGTTGAACAGACCCACCCCCACCTCTCTCCACCCTCCTTGCAGGGACTTGGACAGAGCCAGAAGGTCTCCCCTCAGCCCCCTTTTCTCCAGGCTCAGCACCCCCAGTTCCCTCAGCCAGGAACTCAGCACACTTGTGCTCCAGACCCTTCCCCAGCTCCGTTCCCTTCTCTGGACACGCTCCAGCACCTCCAGGTCCTTCTTGGAGTGAGGGGCCCAACACTGAACCCAGCACTCGAGCTGTGGCCTCACCAGTGCCCAGGACAGGTCGACAATCACTTCCCAGATCCCCAGGACATCTCTGCAGTGTGCTGCTGTAGACCACAGACCCAACTCCACACTCTCTACAGCAGACTCCAGCCCAGTGGGAAAGGGTTGGCCCAAGAGCTGTGTTTTGCTGTTGGTGTTTGAGGCTGAGCAGAACATCAGCACCACAGCCCCCATGTTGGGGACACACTCAGTGAAGCCCAGCTGGGCTGGTGGCTCCTGGGACAGGGGACACAGGAGGTCAGGGGTCCTGGGTCCCAAACTTCTGCTCAGGGCACCGACAGGGCACATGCAAAATCATCTTCAACTAAGAAATATTGCCACTTGCAGTGATTTAACCTTTCAGCTTGAGTCATCGCTCCTTACACATTGGGACATGTCCCAGCTCAGCCTGGCACCGTTGGAGCTGCCAGCAAGCAGCAATCAGGACAGCTGGGATGGAAGGTTCCACAGGGTAGAGCTGTGGACAGAACAGAGGTCCAGCCCCAAAATTTGGCCCCATCCATCCATGCAGGTGCATTCAGAAGAGCATGGCCAGCAGGTCAAGGGAGGTTCTCTTCCCCCTCTACTCTGCCCTAGTGTGGCTACATCTGGAGTGTTGTGTCCAGTTCTGGGCTCCCCAGTTCCAGAGGGACAGGGATCTTCTGGAGAGAGTCCAGTGGAGGCCACAAAGATGCTGAGTGGCCTGGAGCATCTCCTGTGTGAGGAGAGGCTGAGAGAGCTGGGACTGTTCAGCTGGAGCAGAGCAGCCTGAGAGGGGATCTGATCAGTGTCTGTAAATATCTGAAGTGTGGGGGCCAAATGGATGGGGCCGGGCTCTTGTTGGTGGTGCCCAGTGACAGGACAAGGGGCAATGGGCACAAACTGGGACACCAGAAGTTCCAGACAAACTGAAGGAAAAACTTCTTTCCTGTGAGGGTGCCAGAGCCCTGGGCCAGGCTGCCCAGAGAGGGTGTGGAGTCTCCATCTCTGGAGATGTTCAAACCCACCTGGACACTTTCCTGTGCAATCTGGTGTAGGGAACCTGCTTTGGCAGGGGGGTTGGACTGGAGATCTCCTGAGCTCCCTTCCAACCCCACCAGTCTGTGACTCTGTGGTTCTGTGACTCTGTGATCCATCCTCTGATGTGACTGTTGGTCGCAACCACGTCAGGACATCACAGCTTTGGCCGCACTCAGCCCTCCTTGGGCTGCTCAGACATTTGGCAGCTCAGATCCAAACATCACGATGAATTGCTGGGGACCAATGTCTAAGGGGAACTCAAAGCCCCATTCCCTGGATCACCTGAACTGGGACTGGGTTTGGTCTTTCAAGGCAACCTGGTACAGGCAAAGCCTCTCAAAGTAATAAAATAAGATATTTTCCCTCCCTTTTCTATTGCTCTTTCGTTAAATTGAATTTATCAAGGTAAATAAAATTAAAAACCAGCACATAACCACCTACAGGCTGTCAGTACCTTTCTCAGGAAAGGGTGGTGGTGGTGATGATGATGCTGATGCTGCTGCTGCTGCTGCTGCTGATGATGATGATGATGCTGGTGCTGTCCCAGGTCCCTTCCCCCCATCGTGGCTGGGCATGCTGGGACCAGTCTGGGAGAGAAATGCACAGTCTCCCCTCAAAAAAACAAAAAAGTTTAAGTGAAGCAGTGTGAGGGCAGCTGTAAAACCTGACAGCTTTACACCTGCTTTGTAAAGACAGAGCAGAAGAGTTCCTCATCCACTCTAATCAATTTTCCCCCCTTTTTTTTGTGCATTAAGAGTCACAGATAAATTGCATGGCGGTGTTTTAAATTGCTGAACAGCTTCAGGTGAACTTTACAGGTGTCAGCTGGCATCTATAAACTGTCCAAGAGTCCTATAAAAGACTGTGAAACAAGAGCAAAATTAGGAGATAAATCCATCACTTCAAAAAAAAGAACCTAGGGAAGTGTATTTTCAAAGTTACTTTTTATCAGGGCGCTGGAATGGAGATTTGCAGGCAGCAAAGACCTTCTGACACTGTAATATTCAAGGTGCACTAATGAATTTGTTTAATTAACCCCCAAATTCTTGCTTTCTTGGATGGCCATGCTTCAGTTCTGTGCTGATACACTAGAGCAGAGCAGAGGGGCTTATTTTCAAAAACCACATATTTTACTTCATGTTAAAATTTCCCAGCTATTACACTAAAATAAAAGCAATAAATACTAAATAAGCTCTTTGCAGGTTGGATGAGGCTTTGAGCAACCTGGTCTAGTGGAAGGTATCCCTGCTGCTGGCAGGGGGGTTGGAACTGGATGAGCTTTAAGGTCCCTCCCAACCCAAACCAGTCTGGGATTCCATATCTTTATAATTTCATTTGAATGTTAGTGCCTTATAAAAATTGAGCATCTGATTGAGAAGCAAATTCAATCAGCAAAACACAACTTTTGCTGGTGATGCAACAGAGATGAGCAAATTGTGGGTGTCATTCCATCCAAAACAAAGCAGACAAACCAAATCACACCCAAATCCCTCTTACTGGGTTCAAAATATATCTAGGCAGGTCGACAAGGTCTTGACACCTTAAAAAATCATTTTTTTAACTCATTTCTTGCTTTCTTTGCTGTTGGTGTTCATAAATCCCTTTGCATAATTTATGCTGCAGAAATGTGTCATCTGAAGGGACACAAACCATCATTTGAACAGCAGGATACCCCCAGGTGCACCTTCTGCTTTGGGTTTGGGATTGCAAACCACAGTCCCTGACCTGCCATGGGTTTGAGCCTCCCAGGTTCTTCCAGCAGGGGAGTCTATGAGGTGTTGAAGCACTGGGGTGGCCAAACCTTAGAGTATCCAAGCATTGGGGTGTCCAATCCTCAGGGTGCCCAATCTTCAGGGTGTCCAAGCCTTGGGGTGGCCAAGCCCTGGAGTGTCCAAGCCTTGGGGTGGCCAAGCCTTGGGGTGGCCAAGCCCTGCAGTGGCCAAGCCTTGGAGTGTCCAATCTTCAGGGTGTCCAATCCTCAGAGTGTCCAAGCCTTGGTGTGTCCAAACATTGGGGTGGCCAAGCCTTGGGGTATCCAATCTTCAGGGTGTCCAATCACTGGGGTGGCCAAGCCTCAGGGTAGCCAAGCCTCAGGGTAGCCAAGCCTCAGGGGAGTCCAAGCCTCAGGGGAGTCCAAGCCTCAGGGTAGCCAAGCCTCAGGGCAGCCAAGCCTCAGGGCAGCCAAGCCTTGGGGTGTCCAAGCCCCAACCAGCCCCATCCCTGGGATGCA
This sequence comes from Caprimulgus europaeus, assembly GCA_907165065.1. Next base: position 1,486,640 of record OU015529.1, read on the forward strand.
GCACCCAAAGGGTGAATAGCAGCAGGGGGAAAAAACAATAGATTTTTTTTTTTGCCAGTCCCATCATTTCTAAATCAGCTTTTGGTGGTGGGCACAGGTAGAATCTAAACTCGCTAGCTCAGGGGTCCCAAAAGCCTTCTCCAGTTTCTCATCTCATGCCAAGAGATCACAAACCATTGTCCCTCACGGGGACACCCCAGCATCCCTTTGTGAGACACCCTCCCGGACACACAATTACCCAGAAATATTCACAATGTTTTTACCCTGTAACTTCTCCTTCCCACGCTTCTCACAGAGCTCAGAACACGAGCTGAGCTGCTCAGCCAAGACAGGGCTTTGGAAATAGCAGGTTTATATTTATTATTCACATCCTTTGCTGGGACAAGAGCGCAGTGAGCGCAGGTAATTGAAGCAGATAACTCCAACTTGCTCTCCCTGCGAGCAGATCTCCACGCACGCACATCCTGATTAGATCATTTTCCTTTTAAAAAAGAAGCTTTTTTGTAACGTGGTGTCTCAGACAATTTCCAGCAGAGTCTGCTGGTGGAGTCCTCCTCCAGCAATATTTAAATTCAATATTCTCCTTGCTGTTGTTTATTTTTTTATCGCTCTCACGTTCTCCTCTCTCGTTCCACCTGTCTCTCCATCAGCAGGTTCCAATATTTTTTGCTCTGGCAAACAGGCCTGGAGGCAAACACTCCCTGTGGCTGCTGGTTCCACTCTGAATTCCTGCTAGGGAGGGAGAAGGGGCTGCGGTTCCTGCACGCCTGACAGGTCTCTCTCTGGCTCTTGGTGGAGCTGCTGTGGTTTTGGGTTGGTGTGGTCCCTGGTGAGTGCTGCTGCTCCAACTGGTGGCCAGGAGATAGGTGACCTCCCACCCCGCGACCCCGCTGCCAGGAGGTCTCGGAGCCAGGGGGATTCGAGGCGATGCACAAAGACAGTTGTGTAAGGAAGGGGCCACCGCTCCAGCCAACGTCCCCGCACGTCCCTGACACTTCCCACTGAAGTGTTTGACCCCCAGCACTAGAGGAGGTGACACGACTCTTTTTTCTAATGGTTTGGAGAGTATGACCTTTTCTATCACCGCACTTCACTCACTGCCCTTTCTGCATGGAAAAATAAATCATAACTGGGAGAGATTTCAGCACATGACTACAATGATTTTGTGACTACTAAAAGCACCATTTTCACACCAGGTTGTTAAAAATAACTCACGAGCAGAAGGTAACCCCCCGTTGAAGAAATGGCTTCACCAACGCCCTGGGTGGTGTAGAAAGGGTTGTTAAATATCCAAAATACACTTTCATAAAGTCATTCCAAGGTGCACCTCGTATTTGTATCCTTATTCTGGTTTCATATGGAATCCTTGCACGGAGGAAAAGTGGAGCAGGACTTACTCTGAGGTGTAGGTGTGTATGGGTCAGGACTGTGCCCTCGTCACCGCGGTCACTTCGCTGGAAACCTTATTGCTGACATAGCACAGGAGAAATTCGTTGCCTGGGTTCAGCCTTCTGCATACAACATGGGTTTAGTGAGCTGCAAGTGTTTAATAGGAATAAGAAAAATAAAAAAATAAGAAAAATAAAATAATAAAAGTAAATTTAATAATAATTAAAAAATAAAAATAAAAATAAAAATAAAAATAAAAATAAAATAATAAAAAATAGTAATAATAATAGTAATAATAATAATAGTAATAATAATAATAATAATAATAATAATAATAATAATAATAATAATAATAATAATAATAATAATAATAATAAATTATTAATAATAATAATAATAATTTATACGCATTGAGACATGGATGCAGCATGTCCACTTGAAAAAGAAAAGAGCTGCCACCGTGTGCTGCCGTGAGGAATACCCTGATTTGGGAGCAGACAAGACGCCCCAGGCTGATGGAAGAGTGAAACTGCAAAGGTAACACGTTGATACCGTGGGGAGACGTCACCGCTCGCTCCTGCCGCATCCCCGCAGAGCTGGAGTCGGGAGTTTGGCTGTCTCGGCGCTGAAAGGAGCCACTCCTGCACACGGGAAAGCTGGAGCTAAGATTAAAGAAGGAGGAATGAAAACTGCTGATAGAGAGCGCGGCGCACTAAAAAGTGAGCTAAGAATAAAGAGATGAGGAGCACCGAGGTGTCGGCACAGCTCCACTCTGATAACTGAACTCCCAGAGCTCTGCAGCTCAGTCGGGGAGGGACAGACGTGGAGGACACACACCAAAATCAAATGGGTGGCAAATGGAAGGGTCTGCCAGCAGCCCCCTGACTCACCTCACCTCACCTCACCCAGGTGGGTCTGCCAGCAGCCCCCTGACTCACCTCACCTCACCCAGGTGGGTCTGCCAGCAGCCCCCTGACTCACCTCACCTCACCCAGGTGGTCCAAAGCTTTTCTCAAGATGACAATTTCAGTGTCAAAAACACCCAATCTGTTCAGTCCCAGAAACACCTGATCTGTTCAGCACCCTACTAGTTTGTGTGTGAGCTGTTGATGTCAAAGGCTGGAGGAGAAAGGTGAAGATAAAGGTGGAGATAAAGGTGGAGATAAAGGTGGAGATAAAGGTGGAGATAAAGGTGGAGATAAAGGTGGAGATAAAGGTGGAGAAGGTTTGGGAAAAGCCCACACTAGCCCCGTATCATCAGGGAACTTCCTTGGGAATGGTGTGGGCCTGCCAAGGAATCTGCTTTATACGTATTTTGTGAACATCTTTCTGTCCCAGTAAGCCCAGCTCAGCCTTCATGCAAAAACCAGTCCCTGTGTAATGAAAGTTATTCCATGGCTATTTCTCAACAGCGTGTTTCCCGGTTTGTGGTCAGGTGTTGGGCTGGGCAGCATCAGTGGGGCTCAGGCCTGGAATGACGAGCTCTCCCTACGTCTCTGCCTCCTGATTCCACCTTCACAAAGCCCACAGAGACCGATTTTTGTTTCCAGTCAGGAACACCTCTGAAAACTCATCTATTTTTAACCATTTTCCAGATGTATAAACTTCCCTCGAGTGAACCCCCTGAATTTTACCAGCCTGTGCAATGAGTATGTTGTAAAACAATTAAGGTCCAGATCCTCCAGTTACCCCTGTGGGACTTCCTAAGGCCACTGTTGGGTGGTTCCTGCTGGGTCACCAGACCCCAGGTCCAGCCCCCAAGGCCAGACATGAACAACCTTCCACGAACCACTGAACCACAGCATCTCCACTGACCGTACCCACAGCATCAGGGCAGGGAGAGCAGGACCAGAGTTGTCTTCTCTAGGTCTAACCCCAACTTGAAACCCTCCCAGCACATCTGGACAGCTCTTTCCCAAGCGCTTATGCTGGTGTAAACAGCAGCTGAGCTTGTGTCCATGGGTGAAGGCAGCAGAAACAACTCCAGGGCAGGCTGAAAGCTCTGTGATAGTCACCAGTGTGAGGGGTGGCATTGGCCATGGCCACCATCCCCACACCCACCACAGATAAAGGTCTGAGGTCCAAACCAGAAAGTCTGTGTTTAATCCATAGCACAGATTAAAACCAAACCAGAAAGTTTGAGTTTAATCCATAGCATGGATACACCCGAATCAGAAACTTTGGGTTTAATTCATAGCATGGATTAGAACCAAACCAGATAGTCTGGGTTTAATCCATAGCACGGATTAGAACCAAACCAGATAGTCTGTGTTTAATCCATAGCACGGATTAGAACCAAACCAGATAGTCTGGGTTTAATCCATAGCATGGATTAGAACCAAACCAGATAGTCTGGGTTTAATCCATAGCACGGATTAGAACCAAACCAGATAGTCTGGGTTTAATCCACAGCACGGATTAAAACCAAACCAAAATCTGCTGTCAGAACAAACCCAAAGGTGACTATTACTTGAAATTATATAAACCAAGGTTGCCACTGATACTTTTATTTTTTATAATTGCAGCTCCATTCCTAAATTGTGGGTTTACTTCCCTGCAGGAACCCACCTGACTTGGAAACTGCTCCTTTTTTTTCCTGGATGCCTTCACATCTCCTAACACTACCTCACTTCCAGAGATGCTGGATCACTAGAAAGCAGCGGCGGCCGCAGCGAGCTTGCTCAGTGTCACAGCAGCCATCCCCTCCTCGAAGATTAACCAATACTGCGAGTTCCTCCACCAAAGTGGGAGAGGGAGGAGAGGAGCAGAAATAAACAAAATCAAACGGTTTGAGGCGGTGGCGTTCTCAGCACGCTGCGGTGACAGCACGACCATGGGCACTTCAAGATTAATGTCATAGGATTGCTTGGTTGGAAAAGAGCTTTGAGATCATCGAGTCCAACCGTACCTGTCCACTGCTGACCCAGATCTCTGAGCACCTCATCTACCTGGCTTTTAAATGCCACCAGGGATGGGGACTCCACCACTGCCCTGGGCAACCCCTTCCAGTGCCTGAGAACCCTTTCAGCAAAGAAATTCTTCCCCACATCCCATCTCAACTGCCCTGGGCACAACTTGTAGAAGTTCTCCAACCCCCAGGAGCTGCCAACAGGGTGTCCAGCGTCACACGGAGCGCGCGGCGTGACACCGGCCCGAGCTGGAGGGGGTCAGATTGGCACAGTGGAAGAGTTTGAAGAGATGGGACCGGCCTCTCTCCAGCGGTTTCTCTCCCGCGTGTGACCCGCAGTCACGAGTGGTGAGTTCACACGTCAAATACCAAAATACCGCCCGGACCAACTGTTGCGGCTCCGCGGGAGGGTGCGCAGGGTTTGGGAAGGAGGCGGGGGGGGGGGGGGGGGGGGGGGGGGGGTGGGGAGTCCCGTGGAGTGGGGGGGAGCGGATGGGACGGGGGGAGGACCGACCCCCCCGCCCCCAAACACACACACACCCCCACCCTGGGGGGCTGCGCCGCCGATCCCGCCCGCCCCCCGCCCGCGCAGCGCGGAGCGGGCGCTTGCGCACTGCTGCGCTCCGCGCGCCGCCGGCCCCACGGAGCCTGGGCGAGGGCTGCGGTGGGTGAGTGGTGCGGGAAAGCGCGCAGAGCACACGCGCACTCCTCCGCCCTTCCCCTCCGCCATAAACGCAACTCTCCGCGCGGTTGACGCTTTCCTTCGGAAAAAAAAAAAAAACAAAACCAAACCCCTCTCCCTTGGCGTAATTACCCGCGTAAGGTAAGCGCCTGCTTTCTCTGCGGGTCCCGTGTTTGCGGTGTCTCCGTCTGCGCGTCTTTGCGCGGGTGCGTAGGGAGGAGGGGGGGGGGCGCTTACCTGAAACGCGGAGGGCCGACACACCGCGCGTAGGTGCGCAAATCTGCGTGCCCATATGAGTCCTACCTCCCAATTAACTTGGCGGATCCCGTCTGCGCCGGTGGCCGCTTGCGCGCAGGCTGCGCGGTGGGGATACTGCGCGCCGGCGGGCCCAAGAGGTGCGCGACCTGCGCTGCGCGGGGTCTCGGCGGAGCGACCGACTCTCTGGATTTTGGGGGGTTTTGTTTTGTTTTGGGGGTTTTTGTTGTCCCCTCCGAGCCGGGCGGTGTCCGGGCTAAAAGGCAGGAAGCAATTAAAACTCCTCCTTTCGGATTAACAACCCCAAATTGATCGATCTGTCAGGAATACTGTTGATTTATGAAAGGTGCTTATTTCCTCGGTATGGAGAATTTTATGTTCTCTAGGTGAAACGGAGTTCACCCAGCTCCAGAGTAGATTGATGTTTTAATAAAAATAAATAAAGGGGGGGGGGGGGGGGGGGGGGGGGGGGGGGGGGGGGGCTCGCCTGGTCTTTGGGGACATCAACTCTCAAATCGCGGAGTTAGACTCACAAATCCGATCGCGTTATCTTGATATTTCAGAATTGTATATCTAAAGTTCATCTAACGCCTAAAAAATATATATATAACAAAAAAAAAATCACAGACAGCCTTTATCAGCCGCAAAAAGTTTTAATACGATGTTTAAAAGTTCAAATAACAAATAATCGATGGTTCATAGAGGGGGTGGGCGGTGGCGGTGCGCGGCCACCCGCGCAGTGTCCTGTAGATGGCACACGGTCCCCACGCTAGAGCCGCGGCTCGGAGAGGGGAAGCTGGCGAGAGAAATGTCGAGCTCAGCACTTGTTGTTTACCCAAACCGCGGCGCGGTTCTGTGCCGAAAGCTCGGAAATTTATTGGAAACTCAAACCCGAGGTGTGCGGGGAGCGCCTAAGCCGACCGCGGAAGTTCCGCGTTTGCCGGTACTCGCTGGAAGTGGAAGCGCAGTTTGCGAGGGAAGGGGTCGGGGAGGCGCGGAGCGGTGCGGAACCCGGGGGATGGGGCTGGAAATTCATCTTTGCGCTGGAAATTGCAGCGGGACAAATCGTTGGTTCCCAGCCCCGAAGGAAAGGCAGATTCTTGCTTTTTTTTTTCTTTTTAAATTTTTTTTTCTTTTTTTTCTTTTTATTTTTTCTTTCTTTTTTTCCTTTCTTTTTATTTTTTCTTTTTTCTTTCCTTTTTCTTTCTTTTCTCTTTCCTTTTTTTTTCTTATCTCTTTAATTTTTCTTCTTTTTTTCCCCTCAGTTTTTATTTCTGCATGGCCCCCAGCTACGCCCAGGGCAGCCCCACCGCTCAGCGCTTCCCTCTTCATTTCAATCTCCGAAAGAAAATGCAAATCACCCGCGCTGTGGCCTTTTTAAAAAGTTAAATTAGCGCCAGCTTTAAGTGACTCCATTAGCATGGAAAACAGACCAATGGCTAATGTGGGAATAGCTTGGGATTTTTAAGGCTATGAAGGGGTGCGGGTGGGCAGGGGGGTGTGTGTGTCCCCCACGGTGTGGCACCCCGGGGTGTTTGCTCCGCTCCCCGCATCACCCACCTGCTCCGAGGAATTTAATTATTTTATTAATTTAATTATTTTAATTATTTCAAACACCGGTGTGACTCGCAGGGGAACGGCGAGAGAGCGGCAAGCTCCGGGGCAAGGACACGGGGACATTCCCCCGGGGTGTGTGTGTGTGTGTCCCCACTCAGGACACCGGTGTCCCACTCGAGTGGCAAAGCGCTGTCCCGAGCCCACCGCACCGAGACCGCAACCGGTACCAGTGTCTCACCCGCAGCCGTGATGGGTTGTGGGGCATTGAGTGGGACATCGAGTGGGAGGGACATTGAGTGGGACAGGACATTGGGAGGGACGTCGAGTGGGGACATCGAGTGAGGCAACGACTGGGACATCGAGTGGGGGCACCGAGCGCTAATCGCTTCGGGAAGAAAAGTCCTTATTCAAGCGGAAAGTTTCGCTCCGCGCCCCGTTCCGCGGATCCTGCCGGTTCTCCGAGCCCGGTCCCTTCCCCCGCGGGAGTTGGTCACCGTGTGGGGTGGTACCAGATGACCAGGGAGAGCGAGCCCTGCCCACGAAAGAGTTAAACTTTCCCTGATTCAGTCGAGGTCTTGTTCGGCTGTAATCTGCATTTTCTAACTAGTGCGTAATAAAAAGTGCGAAGTTTGGAGACACCTTTCTTGATTATACCTTTGGCGATACTTTAGGTTTTACATTTAATTTGCATTTTGTTCTTAGTGAATATTGAAGTCTTGAGTGGAGGATTGAATTTTATTAGGACATCTGGACTGACAATATCAAATCAGACACCAGCGTCCCAAAGCATGCGAAAATTTCAGAGTTAATTAGAACGAAGTGTGTTTAATTAAAGCCAATTATAATATCTGAAATTATCTGATCGATCCTTGTTTGTTCAGTTGGAATCAGTTTATATTGTTCTCACCGCACGACAGGACCTGTCCGGCCGCCAATTCCCCGCGGCCACGCTTGCGCGCTCGTTCCGCGCCCCACCGCGGAGGCGTCTTCCCCTCGGGCTGCGCGGCCCGGTGCTGGCTGGGACCTGTGTCCCCCTTCCAAGCCCCACCTCGACCCCGAGGAGCGGGAAAAGGGCGGTGGGCGGCGGCTCCGCAGCATCCCCGGTCACCGCCCCGCAGCCCCGCCGGGAAGGGCCGCGGCGGGCGGCAGCCGCGGGGGCTTCTCCCTTCCCGGGCAAGGCTCTGGGGCACTGGGGAGAGGGGAAAGTTTAAGGCTTTTATTTTTTCTTATTTGCCTTTTAATTTTTGACAATTATTTTTATTTATTTATTTATTTATTTTAGAATTTAAAAAACTAATTCTTAATTTAACAATATTTGGGCTCCAGCCCGCGGAAGCGCGTTTGGAGGAGCGCAAGGCCAAGCGCCAGTTTGAATAAAAAAAACCCGCACAGACCGAGAGTTCTTTTTCTTCGAAACGACTGCCCCACCTCACCGCGCAGCCTGCTCGCGGGGCGCGCGAAGGCGCGGGAGATGCGCGCAGGGCCCGCCGAGCCGGCCCAGCCCCGACGACGCTGCCCGAAAGACCCGGACAGGGGTAGGGCCAGTCCTTTCCGCGCCCGGCACCGCCTCCACGGTGGCCTGCGCAGAGCGCGGAGCTATCTACCTGCTTCCCGCTCCCTGCGCAGCCCCGCGCTCCGCAGGTGCGGGGGTTTGTACTGCAGCGCGGTGCGGCTTTGCTCCGGGATGCTCAGGAATTTGAATTAAAATGTTGAAATGGGGCAAATAACCACGGGACAGCGCGGGAGCGGAGCCGGAGCAGCGCGGGGGGTCCCAACCCGCTGTGCGGGGCGGCCCCTCCCGCAAACCCGTGCCTTTGCGGGGCACTGGGGACCTTTCTCGGAGGCAGAGGGGTGCGGAGGAGTGTGGAGGGTCCCGCAGCGCCCAGCCCCGGCCCTGGGCCCCGGTTCGGCCTTCACACGGCCACCTCTCCGCTCCGGGCGCAACCTGCGCTAAGCCCCGCGCAAAGGGCCAAGTCGGGCCCCTCCGCAGTGCTGTGCGCCCGCGTAAATTCCCTTCTCCGTCCCCGTGTATTTCCGCAATGAAATACCAACACCCGCGCCGACAGCGGGACGGCAGCACCGGGGCACCCGTCACTTTACTGAAAATACCCGAAAATACTAATTTCTCGCTCCTCTGCCGCGTAGGAAGCAGGAGTGAGCAGAGATTTGTTTCGCTTAAACCGGGCGTAAATTACACCTACTGTAAGCGAGCGCGTTAGTCATGAAGGCGCCTTCAAACAATAAAATTGAGATATGCCTTTGGGCGAGCTGCGCGGGTAGGGCCGGGGCCAGCGCTCACCTCTCCCCGCGGAACTTTCCGCTGGGAAAGTTTCTACAGTGAGAGAATCTCCGCGGGGCGCGGAGCAAGGCAGCCCGGCCGGCGGCCCAAGCAGATCTGCGACGGAATAATGGTAAAGTAAAATTACGGGTTCAAACTTGTGTGATTTAAAATGGGAAATAAGAAGGTGGGGGGGGGGGGGGGGGGGAAGAAGTGAAATGTGAAATGAAAAGGGGGGGGGAATAAAATGTGAGATAAGAAGGGAAAAAATGTGAAATAAAAAGAAAAAAATATTGTGAAATAGGAAGGGGAAAGAAATGTGAAATGAAGAAGAGGGAAAAAAAAGTGAAATGATTAAGATAATAGTCCCGAGGGGATTGTCCCGAGGAAGAAATAAATAAATAAATAAAGTTAGTTTCGGAGGATCCTATAGCGGGGGGGGGGAGGAGGGGGGGCTATCAATTTTAATCAGCGCGAGCCCGTGATGATGGGTTATTACGCGGGGCGAGGGGAAGGTAGGACGGGCTCCCGCTCGTGATTTATCGCGACCGCCCGAGCTCTGCCTGCCCGGGGGTGGCCGGGGGCGCGGGGGCCGGGGGTGGGTGGGTGGGTGGATGGGTGGGTGATGGGGGGGGTTGGGAGGGGGGGTGGGGGGACAGCTGGGCTGCGGCCATCTGAGCGGCTCCGCTGTGACATCTGGGAGCCCACTGGCGTGTGGCACGCGCATCGCTTGATGTCGCTATTTAAATGCAAATTTGCGGGGGGATCACTGAAGCCTCACCCCGTAAATCCACACAAAAGGGAGACTTGGCGCCGAGGAGGAGGAGGAGGAAGAGGAGGGAGGGCTCGGGCCGCCCCCCGCAGCCGCTCACACCCCCTGCCCGCTCCCCGCCGGTTCTCCCGGACAAGGTGCAGCGGCGGCGGGCGAACCCCCTCCCCGGCTCTGCCGGCCCCGGGCCGCTGCTCCCGCCGCCGGGCCCGTCTGCCCTCTGGCTTCTCCTGAACTTGCTGGGCCGAAGGATGCGGGGCGGTGCGGGCAGGAGCAGCCCGGGTGGGAGCATCTTAGGCAGGAGCATCCCGGTGGGAGCATCCTGGGTGGGAGCATCCAGGGCAGGAGTATTCTGGGTGGGAACATCCTAGGTGGAAGCATCTCAGTCAGGAGCATCCCACGCAGGAGCATCCTGGGTGGAAGCATCCCGGGTGGGAGCATCCTAGGCAGGAGCATCCCAAGCAGGAGTATCCCGGGTAGGAGCATCCAGGAAAGGAGCATCCCGAGTGGGAGCATCCTGGATGGAAGCACCCAGGACAGGAGCATCCCAGGCTGGGAGCATCCTGGGCAGGCATATTCCAGGTGGGAGCATCCTGGATGGAAGCATCCAGGACAGGAACATCCCAGGTTGGGAGAATCCTGGGCAGGCGTATTCCAGGTGGGAGCATCCCAGGCAGGAGCATCCTGTGTGGGAATAACTCAATGAGAGCATCCCAGGTGGGAACATCCAGGTGGGAGCATCCCGAGCAAGAACATCCTAGACAGGAGCATCCCGGTGGGATTATCCCAGGTGTTTGGCATCCCAGGTAGGAGCATCCCAGGCTGGGACCATCCGGGGTGGGATCATCCAGAGCGCAGGAGCATCCCGAGTGGGAACATCCCGGTGGGAGCATCCCGAGGAAGAGCAAGCCAGGCAGGAGCATCCCGGGCAGGAGCATCCCAAGCGGGCTCCCGGCTGCCGGCAGCTCACAGCCAGCAGCGGAGTGACAATAAAGAAAAAAGAAAAAAGAAAAAAAGAGAGAGAGAGAGAAAGAAAAAGAAAAAAAAAAAAAGCGAAAGTTGGTGAATGATAAAGACCGTATTTTCCACGCTTTGGGTGCAGGACCAGATGATGTAGAAAATGAGCTGAAATGGATTCAGCCTCAGAGCCTGTTGTGAGGAGCAGCTGATTCCCCCATTTCTGGCCAGATGGCTTCTGAACACAGATTTGCATTCATTTTCGCTTAATATCGGCCAAAATAGTGGGGCAGCTGCATTTGTTGTCAAAAAGGTTTAAAACTCCCTTTCTTTCTGGGGCAGGATCGTTACCTTATGTGATGGGCTTATGGAACTTTTTTATTATTTTTTTTCCCCCTCTCCTTAGTCAACAGTATCAGATTTAAAAGGATTTGTTTTAAAACCTTCTAATTTGGTAATCAGATTTAAATCGCCTTGGCGCGTGTAATCTGAATTAAAGACACTGTAAATGATTTTAAGCATTATGCTTTCGTTAGCAGAGGGGAAAAAAAAAACCCCACCAAAACCCAACTTCGGCATTGTCCTGTGCGTTTTAGGAAATAAATGACAATTATAGCGGTTGTTGGGTGTTTTTACCTTATTTTGAGGAGAGTGAATTGTGCGTGCGGGGGGGGGAATCGGCAGCTCCTGGGTCCCTAAATGTGTCCGTGTCACCAAATGTCATTTCCAGCCCGAGAGCATCGTATTGTTTGGGAACTTTGGTTTGCTCTTCCCTTTCACGATTTAAAAAAAAAAAAGAAAAAAAAAAGAAAAAAGAAAAGTGTTTGGTTTTGTAATTTGCTCTCCTGTACCTCAAAAGCTGCGGGCTGGTTGTGAATACAGGAATTTTCTTTTAATTTCTCATGAATAGTTTCCATACACTTTGATTTAAGGTTATTAACATTCTATAGACAGTGGCATCTTTAATATGTGGCGATCGCTTCTAAAGACTAATCTCATTACCCTCAAATAGTCATAAAATATGATTTTATTATACTTACGTATTTAATTAGACGGCCAGCAATGTAATGGATTTTGAGATCGGGTAGAGCAACAGCTTTGATAATTCACTTATCTTTGGCAATAGTCATTAACCCCCAACACCAGCAAAATAGATTGCTTTCTAACACGGTTTTTTTTTTTTTTGGTTCTTTATTCCTTTCACCCCTTGGAGGAAGAATCGGGGGAAGGGGAGGTTTTGTTGGTTTTTTTTTTTTTTCTTGAGAACACAAATCAGAGTTGGATTTGTAGTGATTTATTATAATATTAATATTTTGGCAATTCCTTTAAAAATTTTTTTTTTTTTAAATTTTTTTTTTCAAGAAGTCCCAACTCACTTTGGGTGGAAAAAGCTCATTGCTCGAGGCGGATATATATATATATTTATACATTTATATTTGTATATATTTATATTATAATATTTATATTTATATATATATATTTTTTTTTATATCTATGTGGACAAGGCAGGCATATAGCTGTGGATATGTACGAAGACTTCCAATATATATATATTTATCTGTAGGTATAGATGATGTTGGGGGGGGAGGGGTGCGCTCCTCCAACATCTTTGAAGAAATTTGGGACCCTTTAGTTGTGGGGGGGGTGGGCAGGGGGGGGACCGGGACCGGGCAAGGAGCGCAGCGACAAACGACTAAACCCCACACTCCATATATGGTATTAAGCCAGCCCATCGCCTACGTCATCAGTGACGCCACCTCTCCCGCGGTGGCGGGGGCCCGGCTCCCGGGGAAGGGCGCGCTCCTCGGGGAGGGAGGGCCGGGCTCTGCGCGCCTCCGTCCATTCCGTGAGACGCCACGGGCCCGCGCCCCGTTCTCCCGTGTGCCCGGGAACACCTCCGTGGTAATCAGTAATATATTTTTTTTTTTCCTCGTTTATTTGTCTTTTGGAGCAGGAGAGCTTTGCCAGAAAGTGGTCGATTCAGCAGTGTCCTGAAGCTTTTCTTATTTTTTTTTTAATTTTTCTTTTTTTTTTTTTTTTTTTTTTTTTGGTGCGTGTGTAACGCCGAAGCGATTTTACTAGGATGACACCACGTTGAGCGCGCCTGCAAACAACAACAACAAAAATATTTATTCTTTTTTACCCCCCCACCAAAAAAAAAATTAAGAGAGAAAAAAAAAAAGCGCAACCTCGCAGTGTCTCCGGCTGCAGTTACACTTTTTCTTTCTTTTTTTCCTTCTTTTTTTTCCTCTTTTTTCCCCCTCTTTTTTTTTCCACTCTTTTTTTTTTCCTTTTTTTTTTTTTTTTTTTTAAACCACCAAACTGGAACGCCATCCAACTCGCTGCACAGAAGTACTCAGTAAATTGTTTATGTCGTGCCAATACAGGACAGATTGAAGAAGGAAGCAAGACTTGAACTGGGCTTTTCTCCTACTGATCACAGGGAGTAAAGTCATCTCTTATATTCCAGTCGCCAAGGAGAGAGAGAGAGAGAGAGAAAAAAAATCAAGCAACAACCAACCCACCCCGTTATCTGACATTTCCCTCCATTTTAACCCCTTTTGGTTAGGAGCTGGTTTTTGCCCAAATTTGTTTTAATGTTTGGGATTCAGGAAAATATACCAAGAGGTGGGACGACCATGAAAGAAGAACCGCTGGGCAGTGGGATGAACCCGGTCCGCTCCTGGATGCACACCGCGGGGGTAGTGGATGCGAACACGGCCGCCCAAAGGTACGTCTGCCAAATTCCTCTCCCGGAGGTTTTCTCCTCTTCTATTTCTCATCCCGGCCGTAAATTCCACCGCCCCCCCCCCCCACCACCACCCCCTCGCCTCCCTCCTTTCACTCACCCGCCTTGTATCACTGACAACCTCCGCGCTGCTCCGCGCATCCCCCCTTCCGCGCTCCGCGGTGCCTACGCGCCCCTTCCCGCCGCTCTCACCCATGCCTTGTCTTGTTTTTTTCTCGCAGCGGTGTGGGGCTGGCTCGGGCACATTTCGAGAAACAGCCGCCTTCCAATCTCAGAAAATCCAATTTTTTCCACTTCGTCTTAGCTCTGTACGACAGGCAGGGGCAGCCGGTGGAGATTGAGAGAACGGCTTTTGTGGACTTTGTGGAGAAAGAGAAAGTAAGTCTGCCTAAAATCTTATTTTTTTAATTATTTTTTTAAGTTATTATTTTTAATCCAAACCTCAGAGCGTGATTTAATCGCTCAGAGCTCATTTCCAAGCGCGGGAGTCCCGAGGTGCTGCCCCACGTGTGGGTCCCCCCCGTTCTTAGCACCGCTCACAAATAAACCCCGCTTTTAGAAACTTAACCTTACCGCGAAAAAAACAACCCCCAAAACGCTAAACATCACATATTTACACCCAGATAATGACATCACCAGAGCGGGCTGCATTTCTGCAAAGTGTTAATTCCGAGCGGGGATGAGAAAAATGTGCGTCAGGAGGAGGGAGAGATTTTTTTCTTTTTTTTTCTCTTTTTTCTCCATGCTAAATATAATTATTTATCGTTACTTGCAGGAGCCAAACAATGAAAAAACTAACAATGGGATTCATTATAAACTTCAGTTATTATATAGCAATGGTAAGTTGTTGGTACCTTCTTTTTTTTTTTTTTTTTTTTGCACGCCCGCGTGCCGCAGAAAAAGTCAGAGTTTGGTTTTTTCAAGGCCTTTTGGGGGAAAAAAAAAAAAAAAAAGGATAGAAAGGGGTTTTGAGATGAAAATCACACGCGTGTAAACACGGCTCTTGCCTGGGCATATAAGGAAAACAGAACATAAAGGATCAATAAGTCAATGGTACTTCAGATGATTAACCGGTGGGTCTGGAAGTAGAAAGTAAAAAAAAAAAAAAAGGAAAAAAAAAAAAGGAAAGGGGGATCGATAGCTGCGCTTCCCACGGACTTTCCCTACTTTTGCCAATTAATGGTAATTACTGGGAGGGGGTGAGCTGTCGGTGCAGGTGGAGGGGAACCTGGGCCGGGCTCCCCCAAACACGAGAGGAGCCCACGGAGGGGAGTTTGGGGGGGTCAGCCCCACTCCAGGTTCGCCACAGGGCTCGCGTGTTTCCCGTGGGCCGGGGGTCCGGTAGCACGGCCGGGCTTGGGGGAGGGGGGACACGACCCCCGGAGTGCCAGCGTCAGGAGTGGGCGAGAACTCTGTCACTGGGCGATTCCTGCCTTTTAAATTTTATTTCATTTTGCTTTATTTTACTTCATTTCATTTTACTTTCTTTTACTTTATTCTATTTTTCTTTATTTTACTGTACTTTTAACTGTATTTTAGTTTACTTTTTACTTTATTTTACTTTATTTCATTGTATTTATTTATATTATTTTTTTTTCCCTTTCCTCTTTTTAATTGTATTTTTACGCCCGGCGCGAGTGCGGATCCCTGACCTGCCTGACCTCCCGTTTTCATTCTGTCACTGGGGTGGTTGGCTGGTGAAACCCTGACAGGAATTTGGTCTCCTCTTTCCCTTCCCCAGGAGTCAGGACAGAGCAGGACCTGTACGTCCGTCTCATAGACTCCATGACCAAACAGGTGAGCAAGTTTAACGCTTGTTTTGGGGTTTATTTTTTCACCGGCAAGTTACTAAGTTTGTTTTCCCCTTTGCTTTGTGTGTGTGTGTGGGGGGGTGTTGGGTTAAAGCGAGAAACCGCACCTAATTCTAATTTACCTGAGTGAGTAGTTCAGAGCTGCTGTTACAGGATGATTTAAAAATCAAGTGAAAAAAGGTGTGTTGTTGCTGTTCGGGAAAGCGTTGGCATCATTAACTAGCGCGGGTGGCATTAAGTACAACGTCATGTGAGCAGATGTTTGATATAATTAATTTAGCGAGGGAGGGAGGAAAGAAAAAAAAATCGAGTTGCTCAGATTGATTTTTTTTTTTTAATGCACTTTCCCCCCTCTGTAACTTTTGGTTTTTTTTGGTGAGGAAAGTGCAGCCCTTTTCCCCAGCCACCCCAAAACTGAGTCTTTCTTTTTATATATATATTTTTTTAAATTTAATATAATGCGACGATCTCGTCACGCGAGACGTTTATTTGGATTTAAAAGTTAAATGTGGCGAGGTGAAAAGTCAGCTTGTTCTCCTCTAGTCCATATTCACCTCTCGGCCCCCCATCTCCATAATTCAAACTCTGTGCTCCAGGGGTCACCCAAAGCCGTCCCTTTCCCTGAGCTCAGCTTCTGGTTCTTCCTCAAACCTCTGTCATACCTTGTAAATAACATAATTACAAGCAGTTCCTTATTAAATTATTTAACCTGTCTCGGCCAACTTTTCCGATGATAACTACGTGTTATCAGCATTGCGCCGCAGCAATTAAAGGCAGAAAGCTTTGGATTGAATCAACTTTTTATTATTATTATTTTTTCAGACAGGCATTTCACGATTTTTTTTTTAAATCTTTTTTTTTGAGGGGGGGTGGGGTGGAAGGTGAAAATAGAGAATAATTTACAATGTTCTGGAAATTAGATACCAGAGATGGAAATTAAAACCATTCCACCAATCTGCCGGGGTTTAACACCCCTGCCCGGCTGGAATATTTTTATTAACTTTGTGATCCCCGAGCAAAGGGCAGGTGGGACCTTCCCCCGGGAGCGGAACAGTTCCGCACCCCGCGCAGCCAACCGCGCTCCCCGCCCGTAAAAACTTTCTACTTTTGCCTAAAATCGAGTTGGATTTAAATGCCAGCAGTAGTAAACCGCTGTGATTTCCTCCCGGAGAACAGCGGAGCTGGCAGGCGGGGTACGATTCCCCTGACAAAGCCGAAGGCGTTGGACCCTGCCATAATTAACCCATGGAAATAAATCGGGTTTCAATCAATTGAAATAAATGTGGGTTTATTTCCTTTGTACAGAGCAGCTAAAATATTTTCGGAAATCACTAGAGTAGTTTAATTAAGAGGCTTACGAAGCTCTTAAGTTTCTTTTCCGATGAATAAAAAAGAAGAGAGGGGATAGTTGAAATACACTTTGATTTTAAATACACTTTGATTTAAGCTCCGTACGTTTTTGGAGTAGAAAGTGCTGAAAATAAAGGTTTTTAATCTCTCCGCACTGACGGGAGAGAAAAAAAAAATAGCCCAGTAACTGATCAAAGTCAATGGCGCTGAACCGACAGTTTATGGATTTCTGTTTGTGTGACAAAATAAAAAATAAATCACTTATAAATACGCGGTTTCATCAGAGGAAAAGTAACAATCCCCAGAAGTTACGCGGCCACAGGCGGCTCTTTCTGTCCGCGCTGTCATCTGTCACCCCCCCACCCCGTTTGTAAAGCCATCCCTGGCCGTGGGGACCCCACAACCCCTTCCCCGCGCGGGGCTGCGCGGCCGCGGAGCCGGTACTGGCCCGGGCTGAGCTAGCGGCATTGCCTGCACCGCCCCGGCGGGAGCTCTGCGAG